>CAUYQU010006066.1:0-11007 GCA_963574635.1 Cheracebus regulus
ATTCCATTTGACCCAGCAATCCCATTACTGGGAATATACCCAAAAGATTATAAATCATTCTATTAGACACATGCACACTTATGTTCATAGTGGCACTGCTTACAATAGCAAAGACCTGGAACCAACCCAAATGCCTATCGACGATAGACTGGACAAGGAAAATGTGGTACATATACACCACAGAATACTACGCAGCCATAAAAAATGATGAGTTTGTGTCCTTTGTAGGGACATGGATGAATCTGGAAACCATAATTCTCAGCAAACTGACACAAGAACAGAAAATCAAATGCCGCATGTGCTCACTCGTAGGTGGGTGTTGAACAGTGAGAACAGATGGACACGGAGAGGATCATCACACACTGGGGTCTGTTCAAGGGGTCCAAGGGAGGGACAGCACTGGGGTGGGTATTTTGGGGAGGGATAACATGGGGAGAAATGCCAGATGTAGGTGACGGGGGGAGGAAGGCAGCAAACCACATTGCCATGTGTGTACCTATGCAACAATCCTGCATGTTCTGTGCATGTAGCCCAGAACCTAAAGTACAATTAAAAAAATAAAAATAAAAATAATAGATGTTGGCATGGATGCAGTGAAAAAAAACACTTTTACACTATTGGTGAGAATATAAACTAGCACGACTTCTATGGAAAACAGCGTGGAGATCCTTAAAGAACTCAAAGTAGAATTATTGTTTCATCCAGCAATTCTACTACTAGGTATCTACCCAGAGGAAAAAAAGTCATTATATGAAAAGATATTTGCACATGCATGTTTATAGCAGTGCAGTTTGCAATTGTAAAAATATGGAACCAGCCCAAATGCCCATCAATCAATGATTGGATAAAGAAAATGTGATACACACACACACATACCCCATGGAATACCTCTCAGCCATAAAAAGGAACAAATTAATGGCATTTGCAGCAAAGCGGATGGAATTGGAGACTATTATTCTCAGTGAAGCAACTCAGGAATGGACAACAAAACATCATATGTTCCCACTCATATGTGAGAGTGAAGCTTTGAGGGCACAAAGGCATTAGAACGATACATTGGACTTCCGGGACTTGGAGGAAGGGTTCGGGGGTGGCGAAAGGTAAAAGACTAAACATTACGTACAGTGTACACTGCTTAGGTGATGGTGCAGGAAAATCTCAGGAATCACCACTACAGAACTTATTCAGATATCCAAACACCACCTGTCCCCAAAAACCGACTGAAATAAAAAGAATTTTTTTAAAGAAATGAAAACCAATCATGTCCAAATCTTGTCCACTAAATGTGAAACTTCTTATTATTGCAGAATATAGGTGTTCCAGCTATTGAGTAGAAACTATAATCAGGAATTTTCTCTATTCCAATTCCTATCAAATTCTGGTTGAAAACAGTGTTCGTGAAGCATTTCTTGAAACACTTGCTGGCTAATCAGGCTCTCAAAGTTTAGGTGTATTCCCTGAAATCAAGTTAGACAATCAAATAACTGTATCCTTTTTCTGATTGTGATGGGCCATTCCAGAACTGCTTTAAGTCACTTGTATCAATGACACGCCATTAGCCTAAATTAAGAATTAGTGGTTATGGTCACAGGCTCTGGAGTGAGGCTGAGCCAGCACTTGGTACCTGTGTGATCTTGGGAAATTTGCTTAATCTGAGTCTCACTTCTTTATTTTTAAAATGGGAATGATAATTGTACCTACGCCATAAGATTTTGTGAAATCAAATGAGTTAACATGTACTAAAGGGCCTAAAACAATGTCTGATACATGCTTAAATACCCCAAAAAATATAGCTAGTGTTATTTAAAAAAAAAAAAAAAGTGTAGTCAACTTCAAGGACCTAGCACAGTGCTGGTATATAATAGGGGCCCAATCCATGGATAGGACATTTTATTTCTATTTATTTGATTTTTCCAGACTTAATCATTTCTTTAAGAAATACTTTTATCTTGTTGACTAATTAAGTCACAAATATCACTAAATTTAATTTTTTGCTTATAGTTTTCTCTGGTGTAACATTTTTGCTGTGAATTTTGAATATTGCTATTCAAGAGGATCTATTCTTGGACTCTCACATATCCCGTGTAAATGTTGAATTTCCATTTTCAAAATAATATGGGCACATATAGTTTACAAGTTATGAAGTCCAAATATCCCTTGGAGTAAAAATTCAAAATAGAATTTTTTCCCTAGTACATGACCTTATTGTTTGATTTGCATAATACATTGATGTCATTTTTTGTTCAGAAAATGGTATTCTTTGGTGAAGAACTGAAATATTTTAGTTGCTGAGAGCTAATAAGGAAAGAACAGGTGTGATGTTAATTTACAAATAAGATAATTACATCTAATGAATGCTAAGCGGGGTAATGATTTTCTACATGGAAAAGAGAAACATGTTAAAAGTCAAAGAGAAAAATAAGAATATAATTCTGACATGGAGCACAGTAATGAACACATGCCCAAAATACCACAGAAGCTAAATCATGGCAGGTATTATGCTATTTCTCACAAAAATGCTATACAGTACTTTTTTTGTATGCCAATGGTTTTTAACAGCAATTGTCTCACATTGCAATGAGGTTCATATAAAGTACATTTTTATTATTTTTCAGTGTAATATTTTGGAACAAACTGTTACACTAAATGACCAAGAAAAGTAATAGATTTGTTGTTTGAAATGATATCATTATAAAATTAGAAAAATTATGTCGATGAATATAAAAATGACTAAAATAAATTACTCCAAACAAAGCAAGACTAATCAAGCAAATAAAGACTATCATGTATCTATTAATGTAGTTGATTTGGATTTATTTAGTTTTATAGCCTGCTAATGCTAATTCTCAAATTTTGTATTTTAAGAGAATCATAATACTAATAAATTTACCTCTGGGTTTTATTTGTTGTATTCACCTGGGCATGTATTCACCTGAGCATGTATTCACCTGAGCATACCATATTCTGTAGTATTATGTGCTTTGGAAAATATTAAGTATTATTTATATTTAATATTACAATATTAACACAAATTAGTAACATTTATTTGAAGCTTTTTAATGTGCACTGCTCATAATGCTTTCAGTAGAATTTGTTTAAATAGTTAATATGAGTTCCATTTATGCTGCCGGTGATGAGTGGTGGTACATGAAGTGTTTCTACTTGCAGGTCAAGATATATTCTGTCTAATGACATAATTAACTGTTAATATAACGAATTAGTCTCTTTCCATGGGAACTTGAGTAGAAAAAGGGCAAGGGCAAGGAGGAAGATTAAGTTTTACTAGGTTTTCTAATACTATACTATGTTCAGTTTCTTTTTTTTTTTTTTGCAGTTTTCCTTAGACCTGTTCAGGTTAACTCAAAAGATATAGCTCTTAATTAACTACTTTATCCTCTATGTATATTCTTAAGGTTATTATATACTGGCTTATACCACAGAAGATGTAGTATGTAAACATGTACAAATTTAGAAAGTCTGTAATGTGCCATAATGTATGCCCAAATATGTTACTGTGCTTCATTATACTCCCAAAGAGGGATTCCATGGGGTCTTATTACATGAAAGCAGAGAAAGGAGAGGAAGTCTGTTCTCCTATTTGGCATGTTTAACCATTTATTTCTAATGAGAAAGTCAAATTATTTATTTGAAAAAAAAGTGACAGATATAGATGCTTTCCTTTGAGGTTGTGCCATATGTTTGGACTGCTGTTGACTCCATCTTGATTAAAACCTAATATAGAGGAAGAGACAAGATGGCTGAATAGATGCAACCAGGAAGAGCTTCTCTTCAAAGCTATACTATACAACAAGACTGTACTAACAACTATGCAACAAGGCTTCACTAACCAAAACAGCATGGTTCTGCTACAAAAGCAGATACATAGACCAATGGAACAGAATAGAGAACCCAAAAACAAGACCACATATCTACAACCATCTGTTTTTCATCAAAGTCAACAATAACAAGGAATGGTGAAAGAACATCCTATTCAATAAATGGTGCTGTTATGACTGGCTATCCATATGCAGAAGATTGAAAGTAGATCTCTTCTTTTCATCCTATTTAAAAGCCAATCCAAAATTGATTAAAGACTTAAGATGTAAAAATAAAAAAAACCCTGGACAAAAACACAGAAAATACCATTCTGGACATAGGCCTTAGCAAAAATTTTATGATGAAGTTTCCAAAAGCAATTGCAATAAAGAGAAAAATAGACAAGTGGAATATAATTAAACTAAAGAGCTTCTTTCCAGCAAAGGAAACCATCAACAGAGGAAACATACAACCCACAGAATTGGAGAAAATATTTGCAAACTATTGCATCTGACACAGGTCTAAAATCCATAGTTTATAGGGAGGTTAAATCAACAAGCAAAAAAATAAAAAACAACCCCACTAAACAAAGGGCAAAGGACATGAACAGACATTTTTCAAAAAAAAAAAATACACATGGCCAACAAGCATATGAGAAAAAGCTCAACATTACTAATCATCAGAGAAATGTAAATCACGCACCATGAAATACCATCCCATACTAGTCAGAACGGTTATTATTAAACAGTCAAAAAAAAAATAACAGATATTGGCAAAGTTGTAAGGAAAAATGAACACTTATATACTGCTGCTTATATAATTAGTTCCCCCACTGTGGAAAACACTGTGATGATTCCTCAGAGACCTAAAGACAAATATCATTGGACTCAGCAATCCCAATACTAAATATATACCCAAAAGAATACAAATCATTCTACCAAAAAGTCACATTTACCCTTATGTTCACTGTAGTATTATTTGCTATAGCAAAAACATGAAATCAACCTAGGCACCCATGAATGGAGGACTAGATAGGGAAAATATGGGACATATACAACATGGAATACTATGTAGCCATAAAAGAGTAAAACCATGTAATTTGCAAGAACATGGACGAAGCTGGAGGTCATTATCCTAAGCAAACTCACTCAGGAACAGAAAACCAAATACTGCATTTTTTGTTTATAAGTGCAAGCTAAATATTGAGTGCACATGGACACAAAAACAGAAATAGTAGATATCAGGGCCTATTTGAGTAGGGAGTGTTGAATGAGGATGAGGATCATAAAACTACCTATTGGATAGTACACTCACTACCTGAGTGATGAAACCATCTGAACACCAAACATGAGCAACATACAATTTACCTATGTAACAAACCTACACATGTACCCCCAAGCCTAAAAATAAAAGTTGAAAAAATGAATCAATCAAGTTAATGTGTAGAAATCTTATCTTTCAATTCTCATATCTGAGAAGAATACTGTGGCATCTGTCTAAATTTATCTATTATAAATCCATCTATCCATCCAGCCATCCATCCATCCATCCAGCCATCCCTCCATCCGCCTATCTACTTACCTACAGAGAAAGAGGAGCAATTTTTTCCAAGAAATCCATAAGCAATTTTTATTGCCTTGGTTTTCCTTTGTTTATAACATGGAGTTGGCTAAAAACATTAAAGTGTCCTCAGATAATTTGTATTTATCCTCAGTATATTTTCTAGTTTTCTGACTATATGCTTATGGAAATTTTGTTTATATATTTGCGATTGGAAAAGCAAAACTAAGTTTCATTCAAAGAAAATCATAAGCTTTTGAAAAAAAAATTCAACATCATATTTTCCATGGCTTATTAAAAATTTCATCTATTTTAGAAACTCAAATATTTTAACATTTCATTGTTTTACTATATATGTCCTAAATTTATAAATATCCTTTGCTCCTAGTTTATGTAAAGTTTATAACCTAAAATGTTATTTTCCTTCAGTAGCAGTTTACCTCAGAGTTAGTGACTAAATTGGAATTAATATGAAAAATGTCAATCTTTTTTTAGGAAGTAGCAAAACCAATACCCTTTCATATTTTCTACAATTAAGATATGTCACTTTAGTGAAAGGAAATAAGATTTCCTTATTTATTAATGTACTCAAACATATCAGTCATCAGAACTGTGTTTAACTGACATGATGCATCCAATCTAGTACTTCCAGACAAACTGATTTAGTTAGATTCAGCAGTCTGTATGCCTAGAAGGTTAACTAAAATCTTGATGGAATTGGGGTATTTTATACTGCAGAAAGCAATCAGGTGATTTTGTCTGAATATTATATGTACTAATATAAAATGTTAATCCTCAGGAACAATTGATAATGTTCCTTTATGAAATATTCCTAATTTTCAAGATCCATTCAATCATTCAAAAATTCAGATATATAGAATGAAATCCATAAAAAAATATAAGGGACAATGATTTCTAAAATATGTGTCTTTTTTTCCTTTACTATTGGGAATTTTAAATAGTCTTTGAAATAATAAGTTTGTCTTTAAAATGAATGTCCAAAGTAGCTTTCCAAGACAATTAAGTCTTCTATTTTGTACTTAAAGTACATTTTATTGAGCAAACTGAAGAGCATACAAGTAATTCTTTTACTATTCCAATATCTAGGAAGATAACAGAAATTATTACAAGGATTTTATGTATCACATATTTGGGGATGTGTTGCTTTCTTGCCTAGAATGTACTTTAATACTTCCTTATGCAATACAATGGAATTTTCAAAACACTAAATAGAAAAGGGATTGTTGCAAAGATTGTATGAAATGTTTATCTTTTAGACTGTATAATATATGAGCAATATGTAGATAAATCTACATTACTTTTAGATCTCCGATTGAAGGTGAATGCTTTAATTGCTTAAACTGTCCTATGTCCAAGATCTGAGCAACCTCATTGAGACTGGGGCAAATTAAGGGAATGGGTAACAGTGACTTTATCTGTGTTCTTTGGCAAAGATACCCTGTTGAAGTAATAATATACTTTACTATTTATGAATTTAGTGACTAAAACTGTCACACCATGATAAAGTATAATTGATATCTGGAACCACTGTGAAATTCTAATTTATTTTTTCTTTTATACATGAGAACATAGTTCTTATTTCATTTAGAGAGATACACATGTCAATAATGCATAAAAAGGGTTCAAACTAGGTGGTCATTTGTATAGTCATGAAAACTGACTTGAAGAGAGTCAGCTGAGACACTAACTTCAAAAATGTTGCAAATAGCAACTAATTAAACTCAATAAAGGACATTTTGACCTTTTGTTTCAAATCTTCAAATGCATGAAGTCATCAGTGTTATGGCTCTATAAAGCATTGAAAACTATTTCTGTGTGAGAGCTATAATACTATGTGGTCATTATAATTTTGGCTTAAAGTCACCAGTGAACAAATTAGACAAAATTAAGGCAATATTCACTTGCATAATATTCTTGATAAACACATTATTTTTATTACTGACCTTCTGAAATTAAATGTGACAAGTATCTTTCATTTTAAATCAATTAGGTTATATGTTTAAATCTTATAATAAATTTTGTCCTATCTCCTGGGACCCTTCAACCTCCTAGTTGAATTGCACTCTTTCTGCTGTATAGTTCTATGGTCTATGAAAAATATGTACTGTCACATATTCACTACCTACAGTAATGCACAGATTTGTTCTATGACCCTGAAATAGTCTCTATTATCTCTCTAGTCAAACACCACATTCCCCATACCTTTGGCAAACTAATCTGCTTTCTTTATCTACAATTTTACTTTTTCCAAAATATCATGTGAATGGAATTGCATATTACATATGTTTTACCTTTTTCAATTTGTCTCTTTGCCCATAGCATAACATCTTTTGGATTTATCTGTATCTCTTTCCTTTTCCATCATTGACTAATTTTTCCATGTGTAGATATACCACAATTATTGAGTCATTCACCTTTTGAAGGATATCTTGGTTGTTTCTAGTTTTGGGGCAACTATAAATAAAGCTGCTATAAGCATTTGTACTTTGAGTGGACTAAAGTTTCTAGTCAGCTGGGCAACAAATCTGGGAGCATGATAATTGGATCCTATGACAAGTGCATATTTAGAATTTCTTGCAAAGTATAGCAATGAAAGAACATTCCTGTAGCAACAGCATTTGGTGTTGCCAATCATTTAAACTGTAGCCATTTAAATAAATGATTTAATTTGCTTTGCATTAGTGACAAGACATTTAGCATTCTTTCATATGCTTGTTTGCCATCCATATTATGTGTTTTTAAATGTCTGTTTACAAAAGTATTCTTAAGAAGACTTTTGTTTATATTTTCTAAATGCATTAAATTTCCATTTAAAACTCTATCTTCTATTTAAAAAATGATTTCTTAATCTACAATACTCCTAGGCCAAAGTTCACAAAAGGGAGCATGTCCTAAAGCAGATGCTTATTTCATTAAATAATTAATACACTATTTCTGTTTAAAATGTTTGGCATAACATGAACATTTTGTTTTGACAACCACACTGTGATTGTTACCAAATAAAGGGTTTGTTAAGAGAAACATGTTTGATTTGGGAAAAAGAAGTCAACTTACAAAAATATATTATGTTGTCACAGTGATTACTTAAACTGTATGCTGTTATGTATACTATAACATCTATATGTTACTGATAGCTGATAATGATTTTTATTTTAGGGATCAAAGCTATATTTTTTAGAAAATGCTAGGTAGTAAATATAAAGTATCTTATTATTAACTAGAGTTTCCATGTTCTATATTAGATCTCCACGACTTAATCACCCTGTATCACTGAACCGTTATATCCTTTGATCAAGATTGTCCCATTTCCCTTTCCCTACCCCTAGCAACCACTTTTCTACTCTACTTTTATGAGTTCAGTGTTTTCAGATTTTACATATACATGAGATTTTAAATAATTATTTTAGTTGTCAAGTATCCTTCAATAAAGCTGAAAAAAATAAAAACAGTGCACAGTAAAATAAAAAGTAATTATGTTACCTTTAATATAGAGAGTAAATGATTTTCTGAACTGAATCTCTTTCCTAAATTATTTTATCTTGTGAATTTAAAATTGTTGGTTACAGTATTTTATATATTATTGCATAGTACTGACAAAATCATTATATGCAATATCTATTACCATATGGCTATGTCTCACTTAATCAAGTATTAATATGTAATATTCATAAGCTCTTTAGAATTTCCTTAAAAAGGTGCTTTACACTTTTACCAAACTTTTAGATTAAAATATTACTTTCTGACCTATGTGATTTGAGATTTTTAGCTCATATAATTAGCAACTAGTGTTACAAAACTTATTTTATTGAATGAATAATGCTATTTCCAAGAATAACACTAAATATATTTACTCTATAAATAGTAATGTTTAATTTGTTCACTAGATACACATTCTTTACACTTAATATTTGAAATCTGACAATATATATTTTAAGACTGGAGTTCAGAGGATAGTTGGTAATTAAAACAAGATGGCTGCCCTAGATAAGTGATAATATCCCATGTATCTAATTACCACGAACTTAGCAGTTCAAACAAACAAAAAACTTCTTTATCACCTCACAGTTTCTGTAGGTCAGAAGTCTGGCCACAATGTATAACAGCTGGTTCCTCTGCTACAGGTTTCACAGGAATGAAATTATTGTGTCAGGAGGGTTGAGTTCTTTTCTTTTCAGTAGGCTCTGAGGAAAAATCTACTTTCAAAAGAATCTACTTTTCAAATCTACTTTCAGGTCATTGGTAGAATTGTAAACAGCAGAGGTTCTTGTCTCCCAGCTGGAGGTCAGCCAGGGATTGCCAACTTTGCCTCCTAGAGGCCCCTCTGTGGCCGCCTTATGTCTGCAATAGTGTGGCAATATTTTCTAGCTTTTGGAATCTTTCCAAATTCCTCTTCTGCTGCATTTCTTCTGCTCCCTCCACTATATCTCTTTAACTTCAGTTGGTATTTATCAACCTTGAGTTTTTAGATAAATTTAGCAAAATTATTCTGTTGGGAATTCCAAATTAAAAAAAATTATAAACTATTCTAAATTACAAAGTTGTTCATTAGAAGGTCCTGGAGTTTGTGATTGAGATCAGTACATATTTTACGTAATTCTACAGTTAAGATTTCGTGATTTCCAGCAAAATGATCTTGATACACTAATAAATGATTCAAAGCTGAAAATTTAAGAACAACAAAATATACAAGCACTTAGAAATAAATACCCAGTTGACATATACACCAAAACTGTTTCAAAAAAAAATTACATGTAAAGTAAGGATAAAACCACAACCCACCTAAAATCTGCTAGAAAAAAAAGCATTAAGGTTTTTATTATGGCTTAAAAAATATTAAGTATTGATGTATCTGGCTTCAAATTTATACATGATTGCTACAGTTATTCTATTGTTTAATCAAATAGTAACATGTTTGATGAAATACAACACATATTTAAATTACAGATTCCCTAATACATATTCACTATATTATGATACTGCCCAGGTGTCACTTCAGTGTAATTGACCTTGTACACATCAATACTGTACCGGCTATTCTAATAAATAAGCACAAACACTCCTGTACTCTATTTGGGGCAAAAGTAAAGAAAAATAATTATTGTAGTTCCTGTCTTTTAATAGTCAGACAAATATTTGTTTAATTACTTTAGAAACATACCCCCCATAATAAGAAATATATAAGATTAAAAAAGTGTCAAAGCCTACTCCAGGATTCCTTATGTTTGTGCTTTTGCATATGTTTGAATAGATGGAAAAACACTTTGTACATAAAGTTGGGAACAGGATAAATTGTGTGTGTGTGTGTTTGTGTTTGTGTGTGTATAAACACACACATATATATATACACACACATATATACATATATAAATACACACACACATATATATATGGGAGAATGAAAGCTTCTTTGTTGTTATTGGCAAATGACTGGCTGGTGATTGCATAATATAAGGTTAATGTATATTTCATGTGGATGAAAAATGTGAAATGCCAGTGGAAGATTATACTACTCTCCTATATATCTTATTTAGTATTCTCTGTATTTATGTGCTTATCAGGTAAAACTACTGATGCTAAAATAGCTTTAATGTTAATACATACACGTATTTT
>CAUYQU010006067.1:0-11676 GCA_963574635.1 Cheracebus regulus
GTGTGGCTCCTCTGCCGGGAATCTCCCGGTCTGTGGGCAACAAAAATTCGTCGGAAAGTGCGGCGTTCACTCGTTCTCTGCGCTTTCACTGGGAGCTACATTCCTGGGCTGTTGCTAATCGGCCATCTTGGATCTCTCCTAGTTTTTATTTTTTGAGACTGAGTCTGTCTCAGTTGCCCAGGCTGGAGTGCAGTGGCGTGCAGTGGCACAAGCTTAGCTCACTGTAACCTCTGCCTCCTGAGTTCAGGTGATTCTCCTGTCTCAGCCTCCCGAGTAGCTGAGACTACAGGTGTACACTACCACGCTCATCTATTTTTTTTGTATTTTTCATAGAAATGGGGTAATACCATGTTGGTCAGCCTGGTCTCGAACTCCTGATCTCAAATTATCCACCTGCCTCAGCCTCCCAAAATGGTGGGATTATAGGCATGAGAGGGTGCCTGGCCAGACTGTTGGTTTTATTATTAGGCAGTAGGGGTTGACTTTGCCAAGGAAAAGCTGTCATGTAGAAAGCATGGCATTTATTTAGCCATACCATGTTTAACTCCACCGCTCTTTTTTCTTATTTCTGGATTACCTTCTGCTTGTGAGGCTCAGGAATACAGTATTGAATAAGCCCGATTAGGTTTCTTCCTTCCTGGAGCTTATGTGGTAGCATAGACTAGGCAGAAAGTTTGAATTGCCCCTGCCACCTTATGGTATTGAGGTGTTTGAGATGCAAATATTTACTTCTGTCTTATGAAATCTTGAAAGGAGTTCTTTTAAATGAAGAGGGAAAAAGAAAGCATCAGAAGAATGGGCTTGGGTCATGTCTGTAAACTTCCCCATGTCATGGGGTGGCTGAAGTGGGAAGGGTCACTTAAGGCCAGGAGTTCGAGACCAGGCTGAGAAACATAACAAGACTCTATTTCTACAAAAAATATTTTTTAATTAATGGGGCATGGCAGCACACACCTGTAGTCCCAACTACTTAGGAGGCTGAAGCAAGAGGATTGCTTGAGCCCAGGAGTTCCAAGATTATAGTAACTATGTTTACAGCACTGTGCTCCAGCCCTTCTTGTCAGCAGTCTGGTATGTTGCTAAGGGTCTTGTTCTTTTTAGTGGTTCAGGGACAGCCACTGACTACTCACAGAAATAAGTATGTTTGAGAAGCTTTCTGACCTCAGCTTGTGAAAGTTGATTAGGGTTATAAATTTGAAAAGGGAGGGGGATTGAGTGGACTCCACTATGAGTTTATTTTCCCAGGCCATACATAATCTCATGTGATTACCACATAGCCCTATTAGAGAATGTGTTATCCTGTCTCCATTTTACCCATGAGGAAATGAAGGCCCAGAGAGGTTAAGTGACCTATTCAAATTCACTCAGAAGGTGGCAGAGATGGAATGAATAAGTTACTATCATTGCATTTTGGATCTCTGGAAAGGTATATGCAAGTGAGAACAGGAGAAGAAAACTAGTGATGGTATTAAAAAATGTTATAATTGGCCGGGCGTGGTGGCTCACGCCTGTAATCCAAGCACTTTAGAGGCCAAGGCCGGCAGATCACCTGAGGTCGGGAGTTCAAGACCAGCCTGACCAACATGGTGAAACTCCATCTTATAAAACAAAAAAATGTTTTGATTACTTTCTTTTAATCAACCAGGAACTTGAGTCACTAGCATCACTGGGTGAAGGACTATACCTCAACAGTATGAAAAATGGAGAAGAAAAGGAGGAATTTTGGCAGGGCACAGTGGCTCACACCTGTAATTTTAGCACTTTGGAGGCCAAGGCAGGAGGATGACTTGAGCCCAAGAATTCAGACCAGCTTAGGCAACATAGGCCCTATCTCTACAAAAATAAATTAGCTGGTCATGGTGGTGCATGCCTATAGTCCCAGCTACTTGGGACGCTGAGTCAGGAGGATCATTTGAACCCAAGAATTCGAGGTTACAGTGAATTATGATTGCGCCACTGTATACCATCCCAGGTGACAGAGTGAGACCCTACCCCCCAACCGCCAAAAAAGGAAGAAATAAAATGAGGGATTTACATTTGTGGCAGATAATGGAATTTAGTTATTCATAGTCTATAAATGCTATAGGAAGTCTCCATACTTTTTAACTCAATCTAAAAGGGTAAGGAAATATACAAGAATGCCTATTTATTATTATTAAAATTTTTTCCTTATAAAACATTTTAGAAATAAAAAGACTAGCATTTCTAAGCCAAGTTGTAGTAGTGGCAATTTTTCTGAAGAAAAAAACATTTTGATACCTACAACGTGAAAAGAGATGATAAACATTTTATTTATATAATAATTACCATTCATTCTGTGCCTATTAGGTTTCAGGAGAGCTGTGTCAAGAGTGTTACTTACATATCTTTTAAGCTTTACAACAGCCCAGCCTGTCAGGCTGGTATTGCCATATCTAGTTTACAGATGAGGACTTGATGGATTGGAGAAATTAAGGAAATTGCCCTTAAGTCAAAGAGATAGGAAGTGATAAAGCTGAGATTTTTAACCTTTTAAAATTTCAAAGTCTTTGCTTTTTAATTACCGTGTTCCACTGCCTCAAATATAGAGATATGACAAAAGCCAGTAAAAATCAGTGAAGAAGGCCAGGTGCAGTCGCTAACGCCTGTAATCCCAGCACTTTGGGAGACTGGGGAGGGTGGATCACCTGAAGTCAGGAGTTTGAGATCAGCCTGCCCAACATGACAAAAACCCCGTCTCTACTAAAAACACAAAAAATTAGCCAGGCATGGTGGTGGACACCTGTAGTCCCAGCTACTTGGAAGGCTGAGGCAGGAGAATCACTTGAACCTGGGAGGTGTTGGTTGCAGTGAGCTGAGATCGCGCCATTGCACTCCAGCCTGGGGGACAAAGTGAGAGTCTGTCTCACAAAAAAAAAAAAAAAAAATCAGTGAAGAAAACAATCCAGCCATTATTGTCAGCCATAAAATTTCTTCAGTCAGCCTGCTTTATTTAGTCCTGAATTCATTTTTCTAATTTTGAAATTTGGAAACATCATCATGAATGATGGTTAGTTTTCTGCAGCCACCTTTTTTGGCAGATAGTTCATTGTTACCCGTAATTAATTTGAAGTAAAAGTAGTGTTGTATGATATCATGGGCTGTGAATTGTTTGCAACTTGATCTAGGAACCCCCACACCACTTAGGATGTTTCTGTAGGAGTATGAAACTCATTTGCCCATGCTTTCCCTGTCTCAGTCCATGTTGGTAGGCTGCAAAATCTGTGGCTAGAAGGTCACTGAACAAGACTTCAGCAGTCAGTACATGTTAGTCTTCCAGAGGGAAGGAAAATAATAGTTGAGGAAATAATTCCTTTCCTCTGTGGCTTTAGGGAAATTCCTGGTTATGCTGTTATTTATTTGGGCCAAACAGTAATATCAGGAGATTGTACATTGTGTTCTTAATCACTACAATGCATTAATTTTGTCCATGAGTTTAGCCTAGCCTGCCTTTTGCTATTAGACTTTAACCCTACTTGTGTTGGGTTACCCCCTGCTTAAAAATCACTCCATTTCCAACCCTGAGAGAGTCTTCACCTTCAAAGCTTTCTATGACCTAATCCAAGGCCTGACAAACTTTGTGAAGTGCCAGATAGTAAATTTTTTTTTTTTTTTGAGATGGAGTTTCGCTCAGTTTAGTAAATTTTTTTTTTTTTTGAGTTGGAGTTTCGCTCTTGTTGCCCAGGCTGGAGTACAATGGTGCCATCTTGGCTCACCGCAACCTCTGCCTCCTGGGTTCAACTGATTCTCTTGCCTCAGCATCCCAACTAGTTGGGGTTATAGGCATGTGCCACCATGCCTGGCTGTTTTTTTTTGTATTTAGTAGAGACGGGGTTTCACTGTGTCGGTCAGGCTGGTCTCTGACTCCTGACCTCAGATCCTGCCTTGGCCCCCCAAAGTGCTGGGATTACAGGCGTGAAACACTGTGCACCCGGCCTGATAGTAAATATTTTGGACTTTGTAAGCCATATACAGTCATTTTTTTGTGTGTGTATTTGTGCATGTTTTTCTTTACATACTTTTAAAAGCTCTTTTTTTTGAGACAGAGTCTTGCTCTGTTGCCCAGACTGGAGTGCAGTGGCGCAGTCTGGGCTCACTGCAACCTCTGCGTCCTGGGTTCAAGCGATTCTCCATCTCAGCCTCCTGAGTAGCTGGGATTACAGGCGTATGCCACCATGCCCAGCTAAGTTTTGTATTTTTAGTAAAGATGGGGTTTTGCTGTGTTGGCCAGGCAGGTCTCGACTTCCTGACCGCAGGTGATCCACCCACCTCAGCCTCCCAAAGTGCTAGGAGTACAGGCATGAGCCATCGCGCCCGACCTAAAAGCTCTTTACAGTGTAAAAAATGTTCTGAGCTTTAAGCCATATAAAAATAGGCCATAGGCCCATGGGCATTTGCTGACTCCTGATAGAACTCCATTTTACCTTTCTGATCATGTTTCCTATTAACTCTTCAAAAGTATGACCTCCACTTAAATCAAGAAGGTCTCCTTCCTCACTGCTTGTGCAGGTCCTGTGCTCAGCGTCTGCCTCCTGCCTGTTCCTCCATCATTGTCCTGCCATTCCAGATCCTCATACTTAAAGTTTAATATCTAGCCCAAATCTTCCATGAAACTAATTCTAATAATAATAAAAAAAAAATTTCTGTAGAACTTACCTTGTCTGGTACAAGTTAGCTTTCATATTCAATAGTAGCTTACTGGCCAGGCATGGTGGCTCAAGCCTGTAATCCCAGCACTTTGAGAGGCCTAGGCAAGTGGATCATGAGGTCAAAAGATCAAGACCATCTTGGCCAACATGGTGAAACCCCATCTCTACTAAAAAAAAACCAAAAATTTGCTGGGCGTGGAGGTGTGTGCCTGTAGTCCCAGCTACTCAGGAAGCTGAGGCAGGAGAATTGCTTGAACCTGGGAGGCAGAGGTTGCAGTGAGCCGAGATCCTGCCACTGCACTCCAGTCTGGCACCTGGTGACAGAACAAGACTCTGTTCCAAAAAAAAAAAAAAAGTAGCTTACTATAAATATAAAGTACAAGAATAAGATTACCATTTTCCCTCACACTGTTCTATGGAGAATGTCGAAAGTTTACTTTTTCTTTTTACAAGTTAGTGTTCCTTCTATTTGGCATCCTAATCCCCTTTCCCAGTCTGAATTTTGGAATTGGAAGCTTGTATTTGAGATCATTATGATTTGTCTTCTTTATTGTACACAGGAGCAGGGACTTTACAACTGGTATTCATTTAGCATTCCTGCTCCTTCATAGTTCGTGATGTATGGCAAATTATTTTCACTTATGCTTAAGTTTCTTCCTCTGTAAAAAGGGGATGGATGAGGATTAAATGAACATGTAACCTGCTTAAATCAATGCCTGGCAAGTAAAGAGTGCTCAGTAATTTTTAGCTGTTCTTATTAGCATGTTTGGAAACTGGTAGAAACTACATGAGCAAGTTAAGGCTGAAAAATGGTATTGATGGGTTTGGGGTAGTACAGTATGAATGGATGCAGTTTAGCATTTTGTTGAGCTTGTATATTGTTCATTAATTCATTGCACATTTGAAGCTGTCAGACTAGGACAGAGACAAAGATGAATGAAACATTATCTCTGCCTCCAGGTTACCCAGTGTAGTGTGGAGAAGGAAGGCATGCAGATAGTTTAAACTGGTAGCCCGGAGAGGGGACTGCCATGAATGTGCAGTGAAGAAAAAGACTTCAAAATCGTGAGAGTTGAGATGGATCTTGAAGAATGATAAGCAGTTTTCAGTGAGGCCATGGAAGAGAGAAGTACCAAGAAAGGAAGAGTCTGTGCTAAAGTACAGGGATGCTATACACATGGTGTATGTAGAAAAAATTTGGTTCACAGTGTGATAGAAGAATTGGAGGGGGATCCTCACTTAAAATAAGGAAGCACATTTGGAAGAATATGTTTCAGTTGGAAAATGAAACAAGCTTAAACACTACTAATAAGATTTTCAAAATGCAAAATTTCAACGTATTTTAAAAGAGAACAGTTGGATGAAAGTTACGTATTTGTTATTCAGCTTTAGCAGTTATCAGTAAATGGCCAACCTTGTTTCAGCTCTACTCTCTTGTCCTCCATTGATAGTCTTGTGAAGGGGAGTATAATTGTTTGTGGCCTCCAGGAAGGGATAAATTTATGAGCAATGGGTAGATCATTGGGAGAGACTTTGAGTTTCCTGTCAGGAAGTATTCTTGGTGCATAAGTCAGAGGGGATATGAAAGCTTTGGAAGGTGGGTGGCTTACTGTCTGGAGAACTCAAGGAAAAGATGAGAGTGGGCACCATCCAGTACTGTGGCTACTTCCACACATGGCTCTTTAAAATTATGTTGATTAAAATGTAAATATTTCAGTTTCTCATCCATACTAGCCACATTTCAAGTACTCAGCTGCCACATGTGCCTAATGGCAATAATATTGGACAACATAGTACAGGACATTTTCATCATTGCACAGAGTTCTGTTGGACAGCATGGGACTAGAGCCCTGAGATCCTTTTTCTACCTGAGTTTTTTGAAATTTTTCGTGTGTCTGGGTCAGATCTAATTGTTCATAGCTTCATTACCAAGCACCTTATCCCTTTCTCTAGAGGGACTCAAGGGCACTGAAGGGGTAAAACTTTTATTTATTTATTTTTTGAGACACAGTCTTACTTTGTTGCCCAGGCTGGAATTTAGTGGCGCGATCTTGGCTCGCTGCAGCCTCCACCTCCTGAGTTCAAGCAGTTCCCCAACCTCAGCCTCCTGAGTAGCTAGGATTATAGGCGTGCGCCACCACGCCCAGCTAATTTTTGTATTTTTAGTAGAGATGGGGGTTTCTCCATGTTGGTCAGGCTCATCTCGAACTCCTGACCTCAGGTGATCAGCCCGCCTTGGCCTCCTAAAGGGCTGGGATTAAAGGGGCGAGCCATGGCGTCTGGCTGAAATTACCTTATTCATTGAATTTCTTCCTGTTGGCTCAGTGCAGTGGCAACACTCAAAACAAGAATTGTATCCTGTTTACTCTCTGCCTCCCCCACTAGACTAGGTGGGCCCCTGAGGACAGGAGTTTTGTGGGCCTGGTCCCTACTGGGTCTCCAGGGTTCAGAATTGGAGTGGGCATACAGTATGTTATCAATAAGCGTTTGTTGAGTAAATGAATTGCCAGATATGGGTGTTTGAATGCTGGGTCTGGGCAACCTGGGGGACTTCATAGGGAGATACCCACTAGGTCAGAGGTTCCTGGGGGTGGCACTGGGTATCCGAGACACCGGGAGATAGATATGGCAGGGAGTCTGGGAAAGCTTTGAGAAGAAGAATGGACGGGGTTCGGGCTACACACCAGGTGACAACATACTATCTGTGTTTCCTCAATGTGTGTGTTTTTTTAGATGGGGTCTCGCCCTGTCACCCAGGCTGGAGTGCAGTGGCGTGATCTCTGCTCACCTCAGCATCCACCTCCCAGGTTCAGCTGATTCTCCTGCCTCAGCCTCCCGAGTAGCTGGGACTACAGGCGTCCGCCATTCTGGCTGGCAAATTTTTTGTATTTTTAGTAGAGTCAGGGTTTTGCCACTTTGGCCACGCTGGTCTTGAACTCTGGCCTCAGGCGAACCACCTGCTTCAGCCTCCCAATCCCTGTGCTGGGATTACAGGTGTGAGCCACCGCACTTGGCCTCACCCAGGCTGGTTTTAAACCCAGTCTGAGAAAGGCCAGATGAAGGCCGGAAGGCTGGGCGTGCTCGCTCATAAGGTTAATCCCAGCTGCTCGTGAGGCAGAGGGAAGCGAATCGCTTGAACCCTAGTGGCGAAGGCTGCAGTGAGCTGAGACTGCGCAATTGTACTGCAGCCTGGGCAACGAGAGCAAAATTCTATCTAAAAAAAAATCTCTCTTTTAGATAAGAAGCCTGGGCTCCAGTATTGAGTCTGGACTGGGTCCCAAAGTGTCCTGTGGCCCAGGAAGGGGCATCCCTTGTGATGACACTGCCCCTGACTTCCCTGGACTGTGATGACAGGACGAAGCATTAATTCAGTGCCTACTTTGGGAGACACTTCTGCTTCCATAGTGGCTTCCACAGTGAACACATATTGTGCCCTCAGCCCATTAGCAGGCTCTGTGTCTCAGATTTTATTCTGTTTTCAGTATGGGGGATGTTATACATGGGGAAATAGAGGCCTGGAAGTTAGCCTGATGCTATCGATTATAGAGATAAATGATATACAGAGTTAGAGCATGTACCATCTGCCCTTGGAAGCGTCCCCTTGCATCTGATTTGTGGAATCCTCATGTCAGCCCAGTTTTCCTCCCATTTCACAGTTGAGGGGAGTGACACTGCAGTTCAGTCACGTGGTCGATCCTGACTGAGGCGGGACTGATGGCCTTTCCCGCGACACACAGGCAGAGCGTGTCAGACGCCCCGACTCCATTTGCCAAACACACCCTGTGTGCCAGTCCGGTGCTGGGAACTGCTGGGACCCCAAGGAGCCCCCCAGCCTGGGGAAGACACAGCCGGACAGACACGAAAGAGGGTTTTTCAGAGGAAGGGACGCTAATTGCCAAGCTAGATTCCAAGTAGTGGGTGAGGGTGGGCGTGGTAGCATGGCCGGGCCAGGACCCTGGGTGAGTCTTGGGAGCCGCACTGAGAAGGGGTCAGTGCCCCGGAAGAGAGGAAAAGGAGGGAGGGAGTGATTAGATTAACTCGTTGTCCGAAAGGAGCCAAAATCCTTGTCCCTGGCTGGAAAACCGCCAACGCCCCCGCCCCGGCAGCCCAGCTCGCCCCCAACCCCGCCCGGCTCCGCGGGGCTCCCGGGGCCGATCCCGCCGCCGGCTGCGGCCCCGCGCCTTCCCGGCCTCGGGCGGCGGCGGCGGCGGCACAAAGGGAAGCAGCATGTCCGACCCCAGCTACTGGACGGCGGTGGCGGCTCCCGGTCATCGCAGCCGCCTGGCCAAAGGCGTGCTGCTGCAGCGCTCCAAGAGGTAGGGGGCACCGCGCCGGCGAACGCTCCGCCGCCGGCCGAGCAAACAAGAATTGCCAGAAGTGTGTCCTGGCCGCGTGGCGGGGGCCCCGGCGAGCGTCTGTGTGTGGCAGCAGTGGGAAGGGGAGAGGACGTCTGTGAATCGAGGTGTCCCCTGGGGTCCCTGGTACCCTCCTTTCGCCCCTCGTTCCTTGGACTGGGGTGTCAGCATCGCAGCTGGGGTGGTGACAGAGACAGAAGTGAGCTGCGACTGAGCTAGGATTCGAACCGGGTGTCCAGGGCTGGGCAGAACCTGGAGGAACTTCTTGGAAAAACAGGCTGATCTTTCCCTGGGGGCCCATTCAGCAAAATGTTGGCTCAGAAGCAAATATTTACTGCATGAGGCTGGCATGTGGGTGGGGTGTCAGGAGTCCAGATAGCTGGGGTTAAACCCCACCAAAGCCTCACCTCTCTTAGAGTCTCAGTTTCCCCTTTTGAAAAGCAGAGAGGCTAAGTGAGGGCTGTGGATTCTGCCGGACCTGGGTTCAAATTTCGACTCAGCCACTGCCAGGCTGTGTGACCTCAGGTAGCTCCCTAACCTCTCTGTGCTTGTGTTTCTTATTGGTGCTGGACTGGGGCAAAGTCTGGGCAGTGGGACCAGCTACTGAAAGACCCTGAATGCTGTGTCCAGGACTTAAACTTCCCTCCAAGATCGTGGGGAGCATTGGAGGAGGGATATGGGTGCCAGAGGGATGAGGGACAGGAGGCTGGCTGGCTTCAAGCCCCTGCTCTCTGCCACATTCTGTCTGTCGTGTCCTGGGTATCAAGAGAAGATGGTTCTCCAATGGCAACTTCTTGAGGTTCCGCATCTCCTCCTGGAAGAGTTGGGCAAACGGTCGGCCCTGCATAGATTCTTGGGAAGTGAGCTGATGATGCCTGGTTCTCCTTTGAGGCCTCACATTTGTCCGTGTTTTCAAGAAGACCTAGCCCTAGAACAGGAGGGAGGGTGACCAAGTGTTTTTCCCAAATGCTCTGGAAGCGGCAAGTGATACAGCAGGATCGGAGAAGGAGGGTGCTGGTGGTGCAGTGTGGGGGGCGAGGAACCAGGTGAGGGGCTGGGAGAGGATGTGGAGACAGGCAGGTAAGCGTGCATTGGGGGGTTGGCAGGAAGTTTTGCAGGAGCCTGCGGGTTTCACTTTTGCTTCTGCAGCTCAGTCTGGGAGACCATCAATGTGGCTGTTGACATCAGTGGCCTCAGTTTCCCAGTCGGGGAAATGGGCCCAGCCAGTCTCTCCCAACTCTGGGGCTTGTTGGGATTGGTACATGTTGGGGATGGAATTCATTCGGGAGGCATTGCCTGCACTCCTGGCATGAGTCAGGCCCTGTGAGCCATGGCCAGGCAGACAGTCGCATACACACCCGAGTCCAGCCCAAAGGTGAGCACTGCATGTAGGTTTCATCCTTAAAGGTACAGAGATGGGGAAACTGAGGCTCAAGGCGCAGCCACACATGGAGGCTGGGCCTCTTCCCCCTGCCCACCTTGTCACCTGTGTCCTTTGACGATCGTACGCTGATTCTCCCATGGCTTGACCTGCATTCTGCCGGGGACCCCCATTTCTGCACCTCGGAGGCCCCGAGACTTCATCTCTCCCTCCCTGTGTGGTTCTCCCGCTGCTGAGCTGCGTTGGCAGCTTGGAGTGTGTGGGCTGATGCTCTTCTCGAGCAGAATTGTCGCTGGGTGACTGCTCTGCTGGCGGGGGGGGACAGTGTCGCTCCCAGCTTCCTTCTGTCAAGGTGTGGGCTGGGGCCGGGGCCCAGGTGGGAGAAGAGGCCAGGTAGGGTGTGAGTGTGAAAGACCCAGGCCAGGGGTCTGGTGGCCAGATGGGAACCAGGATGGAAGGAGGAAAACGTGGGTGAAAGTTCAGCAGAACAGGCAGGGCTGTGCAAGAGGTGGCACTTAGGGTTTTTAGTTGGGTCGCATTGGCATTGTAGGGGCATTTTGGGAAGAAGGAGCGTTGTTGAGATGAGAGCAGAGGCTTCAGGAGGGGTGGGTAGAATGGGGTGTCTCAGCTCATCTCTGGGCTCCAGGGTGTAGCCCCCCTGATTTGCCCGTGCTTCCGGCAGTAGCCAGGGCTCAGGAAAAGAGGTAGGGGTGGGACTGTAACACAGAACCCTGAAAAACGGGCAGGGGCTCCTTGCCATATGGAGTGTCCACCATCAGCCTAGAAGCCCTTGATGCCATTGATGTTAATAACAACACTGCCAATAGTTTGTTTTTGTTTTCGTTATTGTTCTTGAGACGGAGTTTCACTTGTGTCGCCCAGGCTGGACTGCAGTGGCGCAATCTCAGCTCACTGCAATCTCCGCCTCCCAGGTTCAAGCAATTCTTCTGCCTTGGCCTCCCAAGTAGCTGGAATTACAAGCATGCACTGTGATACCTGGCGAATTTTTTTTTGAGACAGAGTTTTGCTCTCATTGCCCAGGCTGGAGTGCAACGGGGCCATCTCAGTGCACCGCAACCTCCACCTCCCAGGTTCAAGCGATTCTCCCGCCTCAGCCTCCCAAGTAGCTGGGATTACAGGCATGCACCACCATGCCTGGCTACTTTTGTACTTTTAGTAGAGGTGGCCAGGCTGGTCTCAAACTCCCAACCTCAGGTGATCCGCCCTCCTCAGCCTCCCAAAGTACTGGGATTACAGGTGTGAGCCACTATGC
>CAUYQU010006068.1:0-15834 GCA_963574635.1 Cheracebus regulus
ATGTGGCACATATACACCATGGAATACTATGCAGCCATAAAAAAGGATGAATTCATGTCCTTTGCAGGGACATGGATGAAGTTAAAAACCATCATTCTCAGCAAACTAACACAAGAACAGAAAACCAAACACCACATGTTCTCACTCATAATTGGGAGTTAAACAATGAGAATACTTAAGCTTTGTAAAGATTATGTCTGCAGTGTAAAGAATAAAAGCATTTGATATGCTAGCTGCAGAATTTTATTTTCAATTTCTAACTATTTGCTGTAATATAGCTGGTATAAGATATTTAAATTACTTTTTAAATAACACTACATATTCCCTCATTTGGATTTTTACTTGAACACTAAAGTTATTTAACATATGCACTCTCAAATTGCCTCACTTAGATGTCAAATTGTCTACATAACATCTTGTATTATCTTCTCCTTCACTCCCATCTCAGAAATGAGACTGCTTCCTCCTTTCAAAATCAATTTCATCCATGCACCTTGATTGTATTCCCTCCTTTCTGCTTCAGGCCTCTATCCATCAATTACTCCCTTTAAAACTTGGAGTTTAGACACTTCTTTTTGACACCCAGCATCCATTCTCCATTCTCTATCAATAGTACTTTAATTTTCCTCCAAGGAACCATGCCCTTTCCCATTCTTATCCTATGTGCTTCCTGAGGGATCCATCTCCAGGTCTACACCAACCAGTGAACTCCATTCCTATCAGAAATGGACCCTTGACTCTAGTCAAGCCAATCCAAGCCAAACCAGAGCTAATTTCAGGACTTTGCTTAAGCAACTAGGTAAACAATCTTCTCTTTTGGTATCACTGGATTTGAATTTGGGAATATATGAGTCTGAAACTACTACAGCTTGTCACCATATGAAACCTGAAAATGAATCTACCATACAGAAGAAAACATAGTCAAGCCAAGAGATACTAATGGCATTCACTGCACCCTGATACTTCCATGCATGAAGCCTACACTATCCCCATAGATTCTTCAGTTATGTAAACTTCGGGTTGGTTTCTCTGTCACTTGCAACCAAAAAAATTCTAATGAATACATCTAGTGTTCTCCCAGGCTACTCTCCTTCATTTCATGGTGTAATTGTTAAAAGGCTAGAATACATTTATAGTTTCCAATTCTCATTTTCCACTCATTCCCTCATCTATCTATCTATCCTCTTTGAAGTCACCAAGGATCTCCCTGCACCTAATTTAAATAGCCATTTCTCAATGCTGGTATTCCTTGGTTACAAAGAAGCACCATTACCTAATGAGATTCTATATTCTGGAAACTTTCTTCTCTTTTTGCTTTATCTCTGATCCCTCCCTATTTCTCCTCTGGCTTCTTTGTCTCCTGATATATTCAAATATATCCATTCTGGATATCTATGTTTTTGGTTCAATCCATTTCCAATTCTACACCTCTCATTTAGCAATGTCATTCCTACTTTTAGTTCCAGCTAAATACTTTTTTACTTAGACAATTGCAATGCCCTTCTCTACCCTCAACTTAGCACCATAGCTCTGTTCTCATCTCCAGATTTGTGCACAGCTCCCTGTATAGCATTCCTTCCTTTAACATGTGATGCTCTCCCCTTCCATTGCCCATAGAATCAAGGCTAAACCATTGTATTTAAGGCTGGCAACCAAGTTCCTCCATAATTTTGACCCAGTCTACTGCTCCAAGCCTTTTTCTGTTTAACTCAGACCTTAACTTCATGTATTTTCTCATAGTAGTCCAAGCACCTGAAAGAGCTCATGTCTGATTTGAAAGCTCAGTGTCTAGAAGAATCCCAAGTGGCTAGAAAATACTCATCCTGTGTGTGATGAGTTAGTGAGTGAGAAAATAAATGAATGAATGAATGAATGTTTCTGTTTTTTCCCTGCATCCCACTGCCAGCTCTGCCTCCTCTCCTGATTGTGTCCTGGTACCAATCTGATTCACGGCAAGTTTCTCTCCAGTTCAATATAATTTTCTGGGTTTCATTCATTCTGCTACTGATAGCAGAATGTTTGGTGACTGCTGCCACTCAACAGTTTTTATTCCATTCTGTGATGACACAAGACTCTGAGTTCTCAACTGATTATGTGTCTAAGCTCTTGAACCAATCCAAGCTATGCTTTTGAGGAAAGGCATGGCCCTGCTTGGTCTCAGTTCTGTGTGGAGATGGAAGTGCCTTCAATAAGCTGGGGAGGGAAGACTCTTATAAACAATTATATCTTAACTGGTCTCTAATGGTCAAGAGAATTGATAGATCCTGCATTCCAGGGATCACTAAAGATCTCAGATCTGAATTTTCTGCCAGGTAGCTATTAGAAAACGAATTGAACTGAATTGATGGCACTGTCATTAAGATGATTTACACTCCTATATTCTAATTCCAGTGTCACCAAACAAGCCTCTAATTATAATGTGGATACTGATGTCTCAAGAAGTTTTATTGAGGATTGAATTTCTCATTGAATATTACTAACTTAGCTTCCTGGTTATGAAGTTTAAAAAAAACTTGAGACCATTTATGTCACATTATACAAATGAGTCTACTTCTAAATGTTTTGTACATTGTAATCATATCTCTTGACAGAGTCATATCTGGATCAATTTAGAAATCATTCAAAAACCACCAGAAAAACTTGTAATATTGACTCCATTTGACAAAGAATATCAATTTTCTATGCAAAAGACACAAAAAGGAGGAGGAGATCCTAAAGAGAGAGTATTACAAACCGTTTTCCTCTTGTGACTCAGCCCGCAGGATTGGTATCTGAACAGCACTGTTAGGGCCAGTGAGGTCCCTACTACTATTGCCTCCAGAGCTGCAGTTAAGCCATGACACCTCTGAAACTCTTCCCTGGTCCAACCTCACAGTGACCTGCAAGGAAAGTCTCTACAACCAGAGGAGGCAGGTTTGGATGGCCAGCCAAAAAGACATGTTCCTATAAATTTCCTTCCTTTTTTGTGTGTGTAACAGACTAGGAAGGTGTTCATGAACATCTACCGTTTTCCTGGTGGGTCAAGAAAAATCAAATGCACTTTTTTGAAACCACCTCCATAAATGTGCTCCTCTCTTTTATCTGGGATAGCACAACACAACATTGACTTATTGAAGCAGTTAAGTACTGTGTGTCTTTTATTATTTTAAAAAATCAAACCTAGAGTCCAGTTCCTATTAAGGCTTCTTACAAGAAATGTCTTACATTTCTGGTAAAACATCTGGCAAAGAGCCATTTGTCCATTATGCCCTTTTAAATGTACATTGTATAAAAGGCTTTACGATAATTTCTCTTGGAACACAAGAGTTAGGAGAATACCCACCCCTTTGAAAACATGGCTCTCTTCTCTGCATTGGATCAGAAAAGTTAGGGAATCCCTTGGGCTTCTCTTTTTGCCATTGCTGACAAGAATCTCAGGAGTGCCTCCTCTGCTCAGACACAGTAATCTCCCTTACCAGCAGTTTCCCGGCATTCCCTGTCAGCCACCCCCACACTGCAACATCCTTGAATGGTTTCATTATTTTTTTCTTGCCCTTGATTCTAGCTCATTTCAATTATTTTCAAAGTATGTAAAACATCAATAAAATAAAACTTGAAAAAACGAAGCTATATACAGTGACCTAGGGTCATGGTAGATTGTGGGCATTCCCTGGTTGCTGAAGTTTTCATGAAGAGATTGAATGCACATCTGGCAGGGATGCAATATAAGCAGTGGCTGAAGTGATGCCATAGGCTTAGGGAAAAGGGGGGCCTAAGCAAATTCCAGGTAATAAATAAGGGGAGCTTGTTCCTTTCTGCTCTATTCCTTAGTGTTTTCATCTAGGACATCACACCATGTTTCAGGAAGATTAATTGTGGTGAATAAGATCATTCCTGTGGTTTCTTCCAGATGGGGGACCCAAAATCTTGACTGATTTTTGTAACCAGAATATTAAACTGATTTCTCTTGTAAGTTGTTCATAAATTGGATTTATAGACCCTCTTAAAATCTAATAAAGGCTATGAACTCTCTCCCTCCAGACAAAAGAACATATGCACATAACTAAAATGTGTAGATAATACTAGGATATCCAGTGACCCTCTGAAGCCTATCAATGGATCCCCTAAGTGAATAACTTTGGTTCTAGACCCATTGTATTAATCCATTCTCATGCTGCTAATAAAGAGATACCAGAGACTGGATAATTTATAAAGGAAAGAAGTTTAATTGACTCAGTTCCACATGGCCAGGAAGGCCTCACAATCATGGCAGAAGGCAAAGGAGAAGGAAAAGGATGTCTTACATAATGGCAGGCAAGAGGGTGTGTGCAGGGGAACCCCCTTTATAAAACCATCAGATCTTATAAGACTTATTCACAAAAACAGCACAGATAAGACCTGTCCCTATGATTCAATTACCTGCTACCAGGTCCCTCCCATGACACATGGGAATTATGGGAGCTACAATTCAAGATGAGATTTGGGTGGGAACACAGCCTAACCACGTCACTCACGATTGGTATATGTCTATGGAATAGGAAAAGAGAAACCAAGAATTAGCAAGTTTGGGGCAACTGCTTAAATATAAGCCAACTATCAAAAGTTAGTTCCATCTTTCATTCTTTGATTATAGAATAAAATAGTTTCCCAAAGCACTTAGGTTCACACATAAGAGAGATGAGATGTAAGTACATAGAGGCTACTAAGCAAATTAGTCACAAATGAATAATTCAGAAGAACCCATCTGCTAGACTGAGCTATCATATTAAGTGGGAGGAAGCTTGTGCCCTTAGGTTTATGAACTGAAGGGCTCTTGCTAAGATTATGAAAGTCATTTCAACAGTACACTCCTTAAAGTAGGTACAGAATTAAAAGAATCTCAAGTGGGTGGTACCATGGTATGCTAGAAAGAGAACAAGATTGGAAGCAAGAGTCATACACTCTGTGTCTTCAAGGGCCAGCTAGGGACAATAAAGTGAAACAATACTTTTGAGGAAGATGTTGGTGCCCGGAGTATCATATTCCCAAATTGTCCCTGTTCAACTTCATAAAACACAGTATTTGATCCATCTCCCAAAAGAGTGTCTTCAGCAATTTTTTGCCATTTGTTGAGTCAGACAACTGCAGGTTGAGCCCCATATCTGCCTCTTATTAATGGGTGACCTTGGCAATGTACATAACCACCCTGAGGCTTAGTTTCTTTCTCTGTGAAATGGGAACACCATCTATCTTTAAATGATTGTCAGGCAAATTTGTGATATTCTGTCTAACGTGCCTAGCACTGGTCTTGGTAAATACTAGAAGATGTAGCTATCATTAGGGTCCCAGGATCTAGCTGTGCACGCCCATCTCTCTGAAAATATATAAATAAATAGAAATATAGAAATAAAGTGTGTGTGAGATCTGTAAGGCTCTTTGAATAACTACAACATCCATTTAAGCTAAGTCATCTTAGCATTCAGGAGTTGCCTACCCAGTGATATTTAACCTGTTAAGGATTGTGTTACACACAGAAGTGTTGTGCATGAGAAAAAAAAAAAAACCTCTCATATGGTCTTCAAGACTCTGAAGGGTGCAGATCCCTAAAAGGGATTCCTATCAGCTTCATAAACAACTGATGCACTGGCAGAGATTGACTAGAGGGGCGTAAGAACTAAGTGAGATGGAACAAAAGTGGGCAAAGTGTGGTAACTATTTAGAAACATCTAGCAACCTTTAGCACCATTACTAAAGACATTGCTTTCTGCATTGACAACTGAAAGGCTCATGTGTGTCTCTTCTTCAGGGTAGGGATTAGGATGCAGCAAGTAAGCCAGGATGTGGCAAGTGTAGGATCAAATCTTACTTTCATTTAGATTTTTGATATTTTGTTCATCATGGATTTTTTTGCATTGGGTTTTAATCCTTTGATATAATACTTATTAAAATAATATTTATCTTGATTACTGAGGTTTTGGAAGCTACGCTTTAAAATTTTTACCCCAGTCCCTGCCCTGTTCTTTGCCTCTGAATTTTAAATTGTTGAAATATAGGAGTGATTTGTTTGGTGATTCACCAGAAGGACTTACAAGACTCAGTCGCAAGTTATATTAGTAGCTAAGATTTAGTACAACAAAGAGTATAGAGTAAAAGCAACAGAAAAAAAAGATATGCATTGATGGTGTCCAGAAAGGTTCAGCAGAGATTTCTGATGTTTTTCCTTGTCAGACACATAGGAGTGCTCTTTCTGTAGCAATGAACTTCAGGTACCTGCGTGGTATGGCCCTACTTAGGGACACCACTTTAAGCTCAGGGACTGAGGTCTTTGTGGAAGTAGGGGGGTAGTTGTCACATACACATGTCTTATGCAAACATTGCTATACAACAGGCCATGGCAGTAGAAACTCAGAACTCCAACAATAAAACCAGGGGTGTATCATCAATATCGATGTTTATGCACAGCAACTTGACACGCCAGCATGGCATGGCCCATCACTCCAGCAATATATAACAAAGTTGTCAATCACTAACACAAAGAACACTTGAAGGGACACATTTCTGGGGGATGGTGAAGGGTCAAACATAGTTCTCTTGGAGACACACAAGAATGACCAGAGCTGCTGCATTCACTCTTTTCTGCCAAGGAATCATGTGGCTAATCACAATATCACCTTTATTATAAATAGTCATGATGCTAAACTGTCCTCATTGAAGAATGTGGCTAGGAACTATGTCAACAGACTTCCTACTATTCCCTTAAAGCCTAGACCTTGAGTTGGCCCATCTGTGGGAGAATCTGGGGCTGCAGAGAAGAAACTTACCTGTGCAGGCAAAAGAGGTATTATTGCTTTGCACAACTATCAAACCCCAAAAGTTAGAATAGAGTGTGATGGCCTTCCAGATCTATCTGATCAGGTTTGGGCCCATTTCCCATGTATTTTTCAGAAAGACAGTGGGAAGACAGCATACCTGTCCCTTGAGCAGAGCATCCCCAAAAAGAGATGATAGGCACGAGCTCATTCCTTTGTGTCAGCTTAACAGATATGCTTACCTCTAAACTTGGGGGGAAGTAAGTGAAGGGATATAGGAAATGGGCGTATTTTCTCAATACTAGGCATTTGAGCAGATTTTCTGGTGGAAACATGAGAACAAGTGGTACGAGCCATTGAAGGTAATGGCCCCCAAATCATGTTTATCTCTGAGAATAAAGTTCCATCTCACACTTCCAGTAATGGGAAAATGACATCTACTCTGGCCAGAGTCCAAAATCACTTTTCCTGTTCAAGATGTGGCTTGAGATGAATTCCCACAACATTAGATGCACACCCTTTTGCTCTTCCACAGAAAGCCACATTGTACTTAGTATCTAACTCTTAGGCAGTTACATGAAGCCTCAACAACTTCAGTCGATGTCACAGAATAAAAGTTGGTGAACAGTCCAAGGGCCAAATCTCACCCTCCACTTGTTTTTGTAAATAAACTTTCACTGCAACACAGCCATGCCCATTTGTTTACGAATTGTCACTAGCTGCTGTAGCATTACAACAGCAAATTTGAGTCGTTGCAACAGAGATCATATGGTCTGCAAAGCCTAAAATTGGTATTATCCGACCTTTATAGAAAAAAGCTTGTCAAATCCTAAAACAAAAGAAAAGAATTCTTGCATTATTTATGCCACCAATGCTCAAAGAATCAGATCTGTAAGCAGAGTTTCTAAATCAGCTACAAGAAAATGAAAGTAAATTTGTGTTTTGCCGATACCACACTATTAGAACAAGTTGAGAAGGCCAGTATAGATAAGAAAAGAAATTAACACTGTTTTCATAGGCTTTTGTTCTTGAATTTGAGTGCATATAAATTCGAGCGGCTTGCTTTTGATGTAGCTCCTTCAAAAACTTTAATTGAGCCCTTGTAATTGCAAAACCTGCCTTGAGTCTTGTGAAAGCCAAAGGGGAAGTGTTCAAATACCTGCAACAAGATGCAGATGGCTCTGGGGAACAGATGGGTGTGGAGGAGTCAGAGAAAGGGGCCCAGATAGGATCAAACAGTAATTAATGCTGCCCACTTCTCCACAGAAGGTGGAGGAATTTTAAACATTTCTGTTAGACATATTCGTTTCATCTTATTCATGCCATTTAATGCTTTAGCAAAGACCTCTTTTAAAAAAGAGAAAATAATATCATTATAAATTAGAAAACTTATACTGTACTGGCCAGGCGCAGCGGCTCACACCTGTAATCTCAGTACTTTGGAAGGCCAACACAGGTAGATCACTTGAGGTTAGGAGTTCAAGACCAGCCTAGCCAACATTGTGAAACCCCATCTTTTCTGAAAATACAAAAAAAAAAAATTAGCCTGTGTGGTGGCACATGTCTATAATCCTAGCTACTCAGGAGTCTAAGGCAGAAGAATCACTTGGACCCAGGAGAGGAGGTTGCAGTGAGCCAATATTGTACCACTGCACTCCAGGCTGAGTGACAGAGCAGGACTCTGTCTCATTCTCTTGATCTCAGCAAACCCAGAGGTTAGAATTTTCATTAGCAGTTATTACTAGGGTTGCAGCAGTAATGAGAAATGAAGGCATGGAGGAGAGAGAAGTAAACTCGCTCCCTTAATACTTCAGAGTGAAGCATGCCTTTGAGAGGCATAACTAGCATCAGAATAAAATGAGAAAACACTGTGAACCCTGAATATCTGAGACAGGTCTCAGTTAATTTAGAAAGTTTATTTTGCCAAGGTTGAAGACACTGATCCGTGATACACCCTAAGGAGTTCCTGATGACATATGCCCAGGTGTTCAGAGCACAGCTTGGTTTTATACATGTTAGGGAGACATGAGACATCAATCAACATATGTAAATGAACATTGATTCAGTCCAGAAAGGTGGGACAACTCAAAGTGGAGAGGGGGCTTCCAGGTCACAGGTAGATAAAAGAGAAATGGTTGCATTCTTTGAGTTTCTGATTAGCCTTCCCAAAGGAGGCAATTAGATATGCATTTATCTGTGAGCAGAGGAGTGACTTTCAATAGAATGGGAGACAGATTTGACCTAAGCAGTTCCCAACTTGACTTTTCCCTTTTAGCTTAGTGATTTTGGGGTCCCAAGATTTATTTTCCTTTCATATTTATCCCCTTTTCTGTTTAAAAATCTTTTGGAAAAAGCATTTTAGAAGGAAATGAGTCTAGCCTCAGGTTTCATCTGATCTCTCGTGGCTAAGACGGTTTATTCCTAGATGGGTAGGTCACAGGTTATTAGGAAAGCTCATGTTTAGCAGCTTGGCCAACATGATGAAATCCCGTCTCTACTAAAAACACAAAAAGTTAGCCAGGCATGGTATTGCATGCCTATAATTCCAGCTACTAGGGAGGCTGAGGCAGGAGAATTGCTTGAACATGGGAGGAAGAGGTTGCAGTGAGCTGAGATTGTGCCACTGCACTCCAGCCTGGATAACAGATTAAATTAATTAAATTAATTAATTTGATTTTTGTTCAAAATTTCCCTGTAGGGCTGCTGCATGTCATGGGGGGCGGGGGGTCAACCCCCAAGACACTCCCACAAGGCCCCTGTTCCCCCAGGGGCACCTTTCGGCTAGGAAGAGCAAAGATTTCAGAGCTAAGAAAATTCAGTCTCTTATAACAAGTTTTCATAGGTAACAGCAGATGCACACAGACAAGCCAAATCAAGATTAATTTTGGGAGAAAAAGCAATGGAGAAGACCGTTTAGAATGCATATCTGAACTAGAATTAGGATCCTTAAACAACAACTTCCTAGGAGAAAAAAATAACAGTCAAGGCCACTTCCTGTAAACTGTGCCATCCCTAACTTTGTAGTTCTCTTTTGCCATTACACACACCAAGGTCAAAACCTCTCACAGTACAAGTTCATCTCTGGTACCCCCAAAGCCAAGGAGGTCAGGTCATGCAATACAGGAAAATGGAGCTTTAGACCTAAGAATCTTCCCATGACTCTTGAAACTTTACAAAGAAAATAGAACACCTCAAAAGGGGTGAATGTGCGGCACCTTTGTTCTGAATTCTTTAAAAGCATTCAAGTCATTAGAAGCCTTCTCTAGATCTTTTTGGTACTGCATGTGGCAAAGGGAAAGGAGTTATATGGTAAAAGAAAAGTACACAAAAGAACTTTTTTTAAAAAGACAGGCAGCAAACACAGAAACCAAGCATATGGTTTTCTGTTTTATTTTTCCTCTTTTGCAGCTGCGAGGAATTTTAGCCCAATTAGAAAGGCCTTGTTAGCCGTAATTTGGAATTCTCACTCAGATATGACCAAGTCGGGTAGAGTTGGTCAAATCTCATGGGAGAAAGGAAAGAAAAAACAACAACAACAACAAAAACCAACAATGTGATCTCTGAGCACTCTAATGGTAAGGAGAAATTAAGACCAGCTGGTTGTTAACTGTAGCCAAGACAAAACCCCAATTCAGCTACCTACCTAGGGATGAGTTTCAGGCTGAAGAAGCAGGAAAAAAATCAAACTGTCTTCCCTGTTGGGAGCAACCTCAGACTCTATAGAGGAGTTACCTGCCTTCCATCGTCATGTAAGCAGGAAATGTTGCCTTCCTTGTTGGAAGCAAATAAAACTCCAAAAAAGGGAATTGTGCAGCAAAATAGATCTTGGCCAAATTTGGGGAGATTGGGGATTCTCTCGAGTGGGGTGAGCCCAGACCTCAGCCAATTGTCCTATTGGTTTGAGCCATAAAGTTAACTCTTGCTGATACCAAGCACCAATAGGAGATTTGCCAAAGATCAGGGGTACCTCCACTCAGAATCCCTCTCTGGTTGCCAAACATGAACCCCAAATATCTGAGACAGGTCTCAGTTAATTTAGAAAGTTTATTTTGTCAAAGTTGAGAACGTGTGCCTGTGACACAGCCTTGGGAGGTTCCAATGACATGTGCCCAAGGTGGCTAGAGCATAGCTTGGTTTCATATATTTTAGGGAGATAGAAGACATCAATCAACATATGTAAGATGAACATTGGTTCAGTCCGGAAAGGTGGGACAACTTGAAGCTGGGAGGGGGCTTCCAGGTCACAGGTAGATGAAAGACAAGTGGTTGTATTCTTTTGAGCTTCTGATTACCCTTCCCAAAGGAGACAATCAGATATGCATTTATGTCAGGGAGCAGAGAGGTGACTTTGAACAGAATAGGAGGCAGGTTTGCGGTTCCCAGCTTGACTTTTCCCTTTAGTTTAGTTATTTTGGGGCCCAAGATTTATTTGCCTCTCACAACACTTTTGGGCAGAAATCACATACATCTCTCTTCAAAAGAAAGCTACCTGTGAAGTAAGCTCTTATCAGTAAGTTGCTCCTACCCTAGTAGGGCTGGACTCTACATGCTACGGATAACTTTTTACTATTATTCTGTTATTATTCAAATAATTTCTGACATATACCCATGTTATTTTATAACTCTGCTTCCTGTCACCTTTTCTCACTTGCTAATCTTAACCATCCTTCAAGATGGTTTAAGTAACTCATGAAGCCTTCCCTGAACCTTTTCCTTGTGATCTCATAGTACTCTGGGCATCCCAGCATTAACTAACTTTTGTCATCTATCTTTCCCACTACACCAAGGATGAAGACTATACCTGAAATTTTTCTCCATATATTTATTTATTTTACAGATGGGATCTTACTCTGCCACCTAGGCTGGTGTGCAGTGATGCAATCATAGTTCATTGCAGCCTTGAACCCCAGGGCTGAAGTGATCCTCCCACCTCAGCCTCCTGAATAGCTAGGACTACAAGCATACACCAATACACTGGCCTTTTTAAAAAAAAAATTATTTTTAAATTTTTTGTAAAGATGAAGTCTTGCTATATTACCCAAGCTGGCCTCAAACTTCTGGCCCCAAACGATCCTCCAGCCTTGCCTCACAAAGTGCTGGGATTACAGGCATAAATTACAGTGCCTGGCCTTATAGTTTTAGTATCTAATGTAGTAGCTTACACAAAGTAGGTGTACCGTTGATGACTGTAGGTCTGTACTGAGCTAAGTTTCAGCAACTAGGTATACCTTTCTTATTCATTGACTTGTTTGCCAAAGGGAACTGTTACATTCAAGTCTCCCTATCCAGCATTGGGCTTTGCATACAAGAACAAAGGTAAGATTATATAAAAAGATTATATAAAAGGAAATAAATGAGCAGTAAGTTATTCTTCAGGCACTAATTGTGCCAGGGGTCTGCTTAGCTCTCCTTCCTCAGTGCCCAGCAGGGGGGTTACCCACACTAGCAGATGAGCTCATGAGAGGATTTTGTCAGTTTTGTTCACAGTAAGTGTGGCTCATAGTAGGCACTTATAAAGTATTTATTAAATGAACAAAAGGATCCAAGTTCAGGGATTATGGCAAGGAGCAACAGGGAGGGAGACAGGACAAAACTAGGGACACCTTGGAAGAAGCTTGGACTGTGGGTGATGGGGAAAATGGAAGATGTTTAAAAAGAAGGATGGCATGCCTGGATTTGTGGTTTTGAGCTTCAGGGGTGAGAAAGGACCTAAGTGGTACAAGGCTGGAGACCGAGAGAGACAAGTTAGGTAGCCATTGCTAAAGTTGGGTGAAAGCTGACCAAGGTAAAACATGGAATTCAGTAGTGAACTTGTCACCTAAATCCATCAGAATTGTTAACATGAAAAAGACTGGCAATATCAAGTGTTGTCAAGGATGCAGAGCTGGAACTAGAACACTCATCCTCTGCTGGTAGGGTATACATTGAAAATACATGCAGGCTGGGTGTGGTGGTTCATGCCTATAATCCCAGCACTTTGGGAGCCTGAGGTGAGCAGATCACTTAAGGTCAGGAGTTTGAGACCAGTCTGGCCAAATGGTGAAACCCCATCTCTACTAAAGTACAAAAATTAACCAGGAGTGATGGGAGGAGGCTGAGGTGGGAGAATCGCTTGAATCTGGGAGGTGGAGGTTGCAGCGAGCTGAGATTTTGGCACTCCAGACTGGGCGACAGAGAGAGACTCTGAAAAAAAAGAAAGAAAAGAAAAGAAAGAGGGAGAAAGGGAGGGAGGGAGGGGAAAGAAAAAAGAAAAAGAGAGAAAGAAGAAAAACATATGCAGTATAATTTCACAAACTGTTGGGTACCTTCTACTGAAGCAGAACCCACAATCCCACTTTTAGGTATACAACAGAAATCAGTGCTTATGTGCCCCCAAAGATGTCCCTAAAAAGATATAGACAAGAACTTCCACAGTAGAACCATTTTTAATAGCTAAAATGGATAAACTGTGTTATATTCATGCAATGGAATACCAAAGAACACTGAAAAGTGACTGTAGTGCCACTATCGATAAGTCTTACAAACATCATATTGAGTGAAAGATGCCAGACACAGAAGAATACACATAAATCAGTGCACCATATTCCCCCACCCCCACTGCTTTTTTTGAGACAGAGTCTCACTCTGTCACCCAGGCTAGAATGCAGTGGCGTGATCATGGCTCACTGCGACCTCCACCTTCTGGGTTCAAACAGTTCTCATACCTCAGCCTCCCGAGTAGCTGTGATTACAGGTGTGCACCAACACACCTGGCTAATTTTTGTATTTTTAGTAGAGATTTTTAGGGGTTTTGCCATGTTGGCCAGGCTGGTTTCAAACTCCTGACCTCAAGTGATCCGCTCGCCTCAGCCTCCCAAGGTGCTCAGATTACAAGCATGAGCCACTGGACACGGCCTTCTATCTTTAAAAGTCCAAAAACAGGGAAAATGAATGTATCATGCTTCCTGCCAAGTCTGGTCATTTAGGTAGCCAAGCCCTGCCTATGTTCCCACCAGGAATTCTTATTTCTACACCAGCTCTGACCTCAGAGTTCTCAGAAGATTATGAAACTCCCTTCATGCCCCAGAGCCACCATCCAGCTGCCACCTAAGTCTTAGCAAAGAGAAACTTTTGCAGATCCTTTCTGACACCTTCCTCCCCTGATCAAGGCCAAAAGAACTAGTTGTAAGGGGGATGGTTACAAACCAGGCAACTTAGCTAAATCATGAAATTCTGCACCCACACTTAGGTAACCCTATTCTCAAGAATCAAAAGAATAATTTGCTGTTATAGAAGTGGAGTCATGAGCAACCCGGTAAGTGAAATGGGATTAAGGTAGAGCTGCAAATCTGGGGTTTACTTTGAAGGAATCAGTATAATGAAACACTCAGACAGAATGCTGTTGCCTGGAGAAGCAGAAGCCTTAGATGTAGGGATGGTTTCTCCCTGCAGCACACTGGGCACTGAAGTTAATTCTAGACTTTTACACACCCTGCCCCAAAGTCCTAATGCCATTCCTGGTAGCTCAACCGCCTCCTTACTGGAAACTCAAGTTTTCACCCAGTCCCAACCTCACACTCTTCCTTGTCTTCAGTCACCTAATATATTTAGCATTAAAGTCTTTGACTTCCGTATTTCATCAAACCTAAGACACTCGTCAAAGATGCATTATTATTTTATATACTACTAAAAATTTTCAAGTGAAATATGACATACCATCCACTGTGGAATGCATTCACATTCAGAGATGTGAACATTTGAAAAGAACATGTGTGGGACAGGGCCTGGTGGCTCACACCTGTAATCTCAACACTTTGGGAGGCCAAGGTGGGCAGATCACCTGAGGTCGGGAGTTCGAGACCAGCCTGACCAACATGGAGAAACCCCATCTCTACTAAAAATACAAAAAATTAGCCACACATGGTGTCAGTTGCCTGTAATCCCAGCTTCTTGGGAGGCTGAGGCAGGAGAATCACTTGAACCTGGCAGGCAGAGGTTGCGGTGAGCCAAGATCACACCATTGCACTCCAGCCTGGGCAACAAGAGCAAAAACTCTGTCTCAAAAAAAAAAAAGAAAAGAAAAGAAAGAAGAAGACGAATAAAAGAACATATGCTTCTTAGAATTAATTAATTGTAATACTCTTGGAGAGAGATCCAAGATGGCCGCTTAGCAGCAGCTCAGAATTGTAGCTCCCAGTGAAAGCACAGAGAGCAAGTGGACGCTGAAATTTCAGATGAATTTGTGTTGCCCACAAACTGGGAGATTCCCAGCAGAGGAGCCACACGGGTCACCAGCGCGACTCTTTTAGCCGGCGCAGCTATTTTGCCGGCACCCCGGTGCGGCACTTCTCAGTGCGGAGTATATGGGACTGGGTGCCCTATTAGTCGGGCTCGGCTGGTCCCATTCCCACAAGGAGAACAGCAATTGAAAGCACTGAGGACTGAAAGTTTCACAGCAAGCACAGCCAAACCCAGGAAGACCTAGCTCTGTGGAGAATGGGCGTCCACTGAAGGAAAACTAAGAAACAGAAAAAACTTCATCACCAACAAGCCGGACGTCCACTCAGAGATCCAATCTGAAAGTTGGCAATTACAAAGACGACAGCTGGATAAATCCACAAAAATGGGAAGAAACCAGTGCAAAAAGGCTGAGAACACCCGAAATCAGAATGCCTCTCCTCCTACAGGGGATCGCACCTCCTCATTAGCAAGGGAACAAGACCTGACAGATAATGAGCATGATGATGATCTGTCAGAATCAGGCTTCAGAAGGTGGATAATAAGAAACTTCTGTGAGCTAAAAGAACATGTTCTAACCCAATGCAAAGAAACTAAGAACCTTGAAAGAAGATTTAACGAAATGCTAACAAGAATGGACAGCTTAGAGAGGAATATAAGTGAATTGATGGAGCTGAAAAACACAACACGAGAACTTCATGAAGTATGCACAAGTTTCAACAGCCAAATTGACCAAGCAGAAGAAAGGATAACAGAGGTCGAAGATCAACTCAATGAAATAAAACAAGAAGGCAAGATGACAGAAAAAAGGGTAAAAAGGAATGAACAAAGTCTCCAAGAAATATGGGAC
>CAUYQU010006070.1:0-10679 GCA_963574635.1 Cheracebus regulus
ACTGTCTTCCACAATGGTTGAACTAGTTTACACTCCCACCAACAGTGTAAAAGTGTTCCTATTTCTCCACATCCTCTCCAGCATCTGTTGTCTCCAGATTTTTTAATGATTGCCATTCTAACTGGCGTGAGATGGTATCTCAATGTGGTTTTGATTGCATTTCTCTAATCACCAGTGATGAGTTTTTCATACATTTGTTGGCTGCATAAATGTCTTTTGAATGGTGTCTGATCATATCCTTTGCCCAGTTTTTCATGGTTTTTTTTTTTCTTGTAAAGTTCTCTGTAGATTCTGGAAATTAGCCTTTCATCAGATGGGTAGATTGTGAAAATGTTTTCCCATTCTGCTGGTTGCCAGTTCACTCTAATGATATTTTGCTGTGCTTAAGCTCTTTAGTTTAACTAGATCCTATTTGTCAATTTTGGCTTTTGTTGCCATTGCTTTTGGTGTTTTATCATGAAGTCTTTCCTAGGCCTATGTCCTGAATGGTATTGCCTAGGTTTTCTTCTAAGGTTTTTATGGTTTAGGTCTTAAATATAAGTCTTTAAACTATTTTGAGTAAATTTTTGTATATGCTGTAAGGAAGGGGTCCAGTTTCAATTTTCTGCTTATGGCTAGCCAGTTTTTCCAACACCATTTATTATATAGGAAATCCTTTATCCATTGCTTGTTTTTGTCAAGTTTGTCAAAGAACAGATGGTCATAGACGTGTGGCATATTTCTGAGGCCTCCGTTGTGTTCTGTTGGTCTATATTTTGGTTTTGGTACCAGTACCATGCTGTTTTGGTTACTATAGCCTTGTAATATAGCTGGAGACATCATGCTACCTGACTTCAGACTAATTTTTGACTAACTGAATGTCACAAGAATTGTTTTTCTATTTTCTTCAAGAAGTTTTAATAGTTTTAGATTTTAAAAAAAAGTTTTAGATTTTGCATTTAAGTCCATCACCCATGTTTTGATATATAGTAGGAGGTATGAGTCATCAGTCGAATCCAAGGACAAAACAATTTGTTCTGTTTAGTATTTGAATATTCTTTTATATTTCTTATATAAAATGACAAAGAAAATAACGTATATTAATACTCGATGGAGGCAACTTGAAATAAATTAGCTTATCTCTACTGGTGATCCATTGGATTTTTTTTACGTATTGATTTGGAGTGTTTCCTTTTATACATATAAAAAACAAAAGCATTTATTTAACTGTAAGTTTAACAATGTTCTAACAAGGATATATACACTGCCCAAACAATTTCTTCAGTTACATTCAGGTTGACTCTAAACCATTTCCTCTGCTCTGTAAGTTTTAAAAATACAGTTCTAAGGAAGAAGGTACTTGAGCCAGTCCTGTCACTAGCATCTCTAACTTGTCATTAAACTGTTCCAAATTTTCTGACAAGAAAAATGGAAATATTAAAAGAAATATTTTATATAAAAATGTCTTAAAGAGTATAAAATGCTATAATAGTTAATAACAATTCTTACTTGACATCAAACCTAAGTCATTCTAAGCATGTCCAAGTTGAATAATCTAGGCTGATGTTTTAAGCCAATTCAGAATTCACTGCCTTCTAGTAAGTATCCAGTTCTCACCAAATATCCACAAACTATAGCCATCTGCTCTCTCTTCTGCTCTACCCAATTACAGCTTGGCATATTCAAACCTCAATACTTCTTTTCTTCTTCCTTTCATTGTCGGTATACTCAGCCATTGTCATTCTCTAATTATACTCTATGCTTCCTGAGGCTGCACAATCAAAATGTAAGAACATGCACGACAGAAGTTGCAGAGCTCTCAGAATTTCTTACGGAAGTTTAGAGAGAGGACACTCTACTGTAACTGATAAAGTTATGGATCACTATGATTATAAGAATTAGGAATACATTTTTGAAATATTTACTGCTATTTTCAGCTTCTTGACTTCTTTGTCATTTCTGTGTGTACTTGTTTCCACATCTATAGACATGGGTTTGTAATGTTTTAGAAATGTTCTATAAGCCTTTGGTAAACAGTTGCATACAAGTGTAAAGGACTATTGTCTAGTTATTGTGTCTTAGAATTTTGCAAAGCTTGAGAGAATACGTATCTTTTCAAGGCATTTTATCCTAATTTTCCTTTGCTCTATCTTGATTTGATTGATATTGAAAAAAAACTCCATTTCAAAAAGATTTTTTGAAAATAACATAGAATGGAGATATAGAACAACAGTTTATCATAAAGTGTTATATTCTCATGTGAGAAAGCAATTTCTAATGGTACACGTAAATATTTCAATCACTTAAAATACCACATTGAAAACTGACTGTGAGATCAATGCTTGTTGAAAGAATCTAGCAGGCCCTTTGTGTAAGAGTCATCGTTTCCTACATGTATTTTAAGATACTGTGCCATAGAAACTTGTGTTTGGTGCTCACAAAGTTCCAATGAGTATGGATTTTATGTCAAATTAGAGTAGCATTGATGTTGCTTGGGTGTAACAGAGTTATGTCCTGTTAGACAAGGATAGAATGAAAATAATTCTTTAGCATGAATAAAATAAGTTAATTTTTTCCAGGTTATTCTGATTATATTTCTAAGCATTTCTTTCTTCTTTATAACTTCTCTGCTGATAATTCTTTAAGTGTTTCATTATTTTTCATTATTTTATTCCTTTTTATTAAGAAGGCATGAACCTCATATTTTGCTTGAATTCTAAACTGCTTAGTGAGCTCTTGCTAAATATTTCTAGAGCTGTTGTTTTGCTTATTAGGGCATAAAGATACATATATTTTCAGAATATTTTGAGATATTTTATACCAATTCAAAGATAATTCATATTAATAGCCTCTATATTGAACTGCTGGGAGTTAAAGAGCAAAATAAAATAAAATAAAGAGCTATCAAAGCCAGTCTTAGTCACTATTGAAGGTTTTAGATTCAGTTTTGTCTCATTTGCTTTTATCCTTTATCTTTTTGCAGAGGCTCCACATTTGTCTGTTTCAAATAAGATCTTGATGTTTTATTATTATATCCTAAAAATAAAATGGAACTAAATGTTTTTTATGAGTGTCACCAGATCCAAGTTCAGAAATCTTTAGGATGCTCTCATGAAAAGAGGGTTGTAAGCCCATTTTTCACATGTAAAAATCCATGTGAAAAACATATGTCTTTTTCAGTCTTTGCTATAGAAACTTAATGTGTAATTGAAAAACAACAACAACAACAACAAAAAAAGTTTCATGCTCTGTTAACAACTTTGCTCCATTCACTCTATCCAATTTGGCAGTCTGTGTCTTTTCGATTGGGGCATGTAGCCCATTTACATCTAAGTTTTTCTGAGAAATCACCAAACTGCCTTCCATGAAAGCTGAACTAATTTACATTTTCAGCAGAAATGTATTTGCATTTCTTTTTCTCTGTAGCCTCACCAGTATTATTATTTTTATTTAAAAATGTATATTTTTTAGCATGCCAGGTGATAATAAAACTTCCCATGGAGAAAAACAAAGCAGGCAAAGAAGATGTAAAATTTCAGGTGGAGATTAGTTGTAATTTCTCAGGGAAGAAAGGGGTCACTGAAAATTTGACATGTGATCAAAAACCTGAGGAAGGTGGATAATCAGCTCTGCAGTTTTATGGGCTGCTCCGAGTTCTCCACACAGACAGAACAATGTGGCAAATTATGCATGTGGCAAATTCAAAGAACAACAGAAAAGTCAATGTATCTGGAACCCAGGGAGAGAAATAGGGGAAACATACTCCTTAGAGGCTCAGTATGCTGTATTACAGATTTGGGGTTTTACTGTGGATTAAGGAGCATAGCACATTTCGGGTAGAGGCATCATGTGCTATCATTTTTCTTTTGAAATAGCCGTGGTGGCTTTAAAGAATGTTGACCAGGAAAAAAATGGTAAGAGTCAGGGAGATAAACTAACTAGAGCAGATACTGGCAAACTCCAGTAAAAGGATCTAATCTCACCTGCCTGTTCTGGTAAATGAAGCCTTACTGGGACATGGACATGGCTCCTTCAACTGCATAGTGTTGTTGGCAGTTTTCATATTGTGGCAGAATTAAGTAGCTGCAACAAAGATCCTGTGGCTTATTATATCTAAAAACACCTTAAATCTAGCCCTTTAAAAACAGTTTGCAAATCTGAATTAGAAGGCTATTGTAATAACCTGAGATATAATGGTGGCCTATACCAAATTAGTAGTGGAAGTGATAAGAAATATTTAGAAGCTGCATATATTGAAAGTAGAGCCAACAAATATGCCGACAGAGGAAAGGTGTAGAAGCAAGAAGGCAACAATGACTTTCACCTGAGCAATTGGAAAGACAGAACTGCCATTTACTTAGTTGAAAGATTGTAGAAAGAGCATGTTTGGAGGTTCAGATCCTAAGTTCAATCTTGAGATAGATACCTAACAAGTCCCAACAAATAGCTGTAATACACAGTTGCACATCTAAGTCTAGAGTTCAGCAGAAAAATCTTGGCTAGTGATATAAATTTGGGACTTTTTGGCAGGTAGGTGGTATTACAAATCATGAATGAGATCACATGGGGAGTGATTTTGGAGGAGAGGTTCAGACGTTAGACCTGAGGCTTGAGGCTTTCCAGATTTTGAAGGTCATGCAGATAGGGTAAAGCAGCAAAATGCAATGATAAAGAGCAACATAGTTAAATGAGGAGATACACAACAGCACATGAAACCTTTGTCAACTCAAAAATAAGGTTATCAGTGAAGTGCTGCTGCTCTTTCAGCTAAGATTGGGATGGAGAATTTATTGCCAGCTTAGAACAATGTAGAGATCATAGATAAGCTTGAGCGACACCTTAGTGGTATATGGGGTGAAATACTGATTGGAATGAATTCAAGAGAAAATAAGTAAACCTGAAGATGGCTCAAAGTAAATTGTCTGGAAGTTTTTCTCTGAAGGAGAGAATAGAAGGTAGCAAAATATTGTGGTAATGAGAATTTTTTAACTCCTTAACATAAGAGAAATAGCAAGATGCTTGTGTGCTATTGGGACAATTCAGTCAAAAGGGAAAAGGATAGTAAAACCTAACAGAAAAAAATTCGAGAGCGATGTGTTTGAGCAGGTGCATAAGTAGAAGCCACATCCTTCAATGAGAGCACAGGTTGATCAAAATAAGAGAAGGAAAAGCTAAGTATATAGGCAATACAGAAACAGGTGAGTAAATAGGAGTGTAGCAGCTGGGGACAGTCTTTTTCAACGATTTGTCTTCTTTCTTTTTAGCATAAGCAAAGTCACAAAGCTGAGGGGAAAGGGGTCTGGGAGGTCTAAGAGGAGAGTAGAGGGTAAACAATATCCATTAAGAGAGAAGGCAAGTAAATAGACTAGAGGAATATGGAATTTCTGCCTAATACATTGGGCTAAAAGTCACAACAAAGCATACATTAAAACAATATATAAAATGAAAAATTCTAAATATCCAACAAGAAGATAGTGAGAAATAATGATTCTAGAGCTTTCAGTAAATGAACTATTGTGAAATTATTAAAATAATTTTCTAATATGCTTAGTAACAGGAAAATCAATGTGGAAAAATAAAACTACAATTGATTATATTCTACATTGTTGCCAGGAAGTGCAGGAATCCTCAGTTCGTAGTCTTACTTGGAGAAAGAACTCTGCCAAGTAATTGATTTAGCCAAAACCCGAAAATTTTTAAAGAAAAGTAGAGCGCAAAGAGTTTGTTTAAAGCAACAGCACACTTTGAAGAGTCAGAGCCAGATACTGGAAGGAAATGGGCCAGGAGCAGCCCCTCAGAGTTCCATGTTGGGTTATGATGTTGAATTCTTTAAGTTTTCACTCCTGTCTTAAGTCTCTGCCATTTTCATCTAGTTTTTCCACTCCTGCCTTAAGGCCCCTTCGTTTCCCCACTGACTTCCCAACCCAGGCTTGTGGGACCCTCATTTACTATTAGTTGGTGTGCATGCAGGGGTCTGGTATCAGACACAAATGGCACTTGCATTATCCCTTAGAACTTTCTTCTTTGCCTTTTGCCTCTCGTTAGGCATGTACTTAGCTCCCTTCTGACAGGTTAAATGCAGGGTGAATGATTATTGGGCATCCCTTCCTGCAGAGGAATTTCTCCTCCTCTCTCTTCATATCTAATAATATGCAGGTTTCAGGTGTTTCCTGGGCTGTGAGGTTTTCCAGATCACCCCCTTCTCAGAAGCGTCCCTGCCTTGCTCATGTCTGGTTATCTGCCTACTCTAACATTATGCAATCTGACAAGTGACAAAGACATTAGCATTCCAAACTCACATTACTGAGAATTGACAGACTAAGTTACAACCCAGGTTTGACCGATTTCAAGCTAATTTCCAGATCACTTAATTTGAATTTTAAGTATTTGCATCACAGTTACTTGAAGTTCAGCTTTTCTGTTTAATACCTCCGTTTTTTGAATAAGAACTATTACATAGGAAAGTAACCTATATTTCTAATTGAACAATTGTTTCAACTGCTCTGTATAAGTTCATATACATTTTTCTAATGTTTCAAATCACCCTAAACTGAGTTTTTGTGAAAACTATCATTCAACACCTTAGTCACTTTGTAAAAATTTTAGCTCTGTCGTTTATGAAGTGTTCCAATGAAATCTTCATGTAAATCACCAAAATCACTAACACACCATTTCATTCTTGAAAATAGAAAAATACAGAATTACAGAAGCTTAATTTGAACCACGAAAATGATATTTTATAACTAAAAGAAATTGTTATTGAATAGAGTTGTCCAAGTTCGGCATGTTGAGCAAAGAATCAAAGAAAACTTATGAAGTAGCAAAAGAAGCAAGGAAAGAGACACAGCAACAAAAAAAAAACAGAGTAAAAAAGCCACAGACTTACTCAAGATAATTCAGAGTGGAAGACAGCTCAAGCAAAGGGCTCAAGAGCTCCTGACTGCAACGCTCCTAGAGTTTTTACAAAGTCAAAAGAACTTGGCAACAGGTGTCTTTAGAGGCCTCCAATTGGAAGCCCTATGATCAATCAGAGGCTGAAGCGGATGCATGGCTCACAGTCAGAGGCTGAAGTGGAAACTTCTGTCTCCTTATCACAGGAGCGAGGATGTGGCCTGTATGTGCCCAGTCTTGCCAAGAACTGGCTGCACCTGCTGTTGTTTTGTTGATGCCTTAACCCCGGGTTACACTAATTCCCTATTCTGCCCTAGAGTGAATTTCAGGCATAAATGAATCAAGAAACGAAACCCAAATGTTGTATAGTTCGCTCCTCTATGATAATCTCTGTAAGCAAACATAGTTTAAGTTTCAGGTTGTGTCCTCCAACTTCTTGTTTTTTTCCCACACGTGAGACTTACCTCTAATCTCTAACAGCTGACATTTAGATAATCTTACCTTATCTCATGACCAGTAATATTTTCTTACACACTAATGACTACTAAATTTAAATCTTCTGTCCAGTTCTCTTCTTCTGAGCTTCATTCAGGAACATTTATCTGTCTTCTTGACGTCTCCCTTGGGGTAATTCAAGCATAATATGTTCAAAACAGATCATCTGAGGGTTTTGACGCATCTGCAAGAATAAAGATCATACTCAGTAATCAGACTGCCGACATTCCGGAAAATGTTGACATTACTCTGAAGGGAGGAATAGTTATTCAGAAGGAGCCCTGAGAAACTCTGTGGAGGGACGTTAATTATGTGAATGTAGAACTCAGTCTCTTTGGGGAAGAAAAAAAAAGATGATGCAGCTTGACAAATGGCATGGAAATATAAAAAGACTGGCTACTGTGCACATTATCTGAGGCCATCTACAGAGCATCATAAAGGAGTTACAATGAATTTCCATTACAAGATGAGATCTGTACATGCTTACTTTCCTATCAGTGTCATTATTCAGGAGAATGGGTCTCTTGTGGAAAATCAAAATTTCTTAGTGAAAATGCATCCAGAAGGTTCAGGTGTTCTAGGTGTTGCTTTTTTAATATCTTAAACCCAGAAAAATGAGTTAATTCTTGAAGAAAATGACATTGAACTTATATTCAGCTGCTTTGATTCAGCAAGCCACAACGTTAAAAATAGAAATATCAGAAAAATTTTGTGTGGTATCTACATCTCTGAAAAAGGAACAGTTTTGCCTGCTGGTAAGTAAAACCTAAAAGTTGTCCAGCATTGAAAACAAAATGCTGATGATTTCTCAACTCCATTTATGATGTTCCAAAGATTTAATAAAAACCCTCTACTGAAAAAAAAAAAAAGCAACAAGCAACCAATTAACCAGACTATCTGAATTATATCTCTCTCCTCAAATTATTTTGCATTTTTATAATGGCACTATCATTTGCTCAAGCCAAGAACCAGCTTTAATTCCTCTCTTTCTCTGAAAACCATATTTACTTAATGAACAAGATTTCCAGGACTATTTCCAAAATACATATCTATTCAGGCCTTTCTCCCTTGCAACTCTCTAGTCCAAGCTCTAATCTTCAGCTTGTTTTATTCTAACAATCTTCTAAATAGTCTAAATATTTTTCCAGCTTCTCCTTCTAATTTATTCAGAAAAATATGTTTTTTTCAAAAATCATTCAGAGAACATCACTTTCCCATTTAAAACATCTCAGTGCTTTTTCTCATGCTAGTATAAAATGTAAACTCACAATTCTGGTCTGTAAGATACTATATGATTTGGATTCTGTCTAGATTTCTACCCATCACCCTATCCCCTGGCTTTTTCTTCTTATTGCAGGGTTCTATGTGTTCTTTGAAGACACTAAGTTTTTCTAACCTTAGATTCTTTGAATTCACTCTCACCACTGCGTGGACCACTTCCCATGGTTCTTATATTTTAGGTCTCCTATGACATGTCACACACTGGGAGAGTTGTTTCTGGACCGTTCTATCTAGGATAGATGTCTCATCTCTGAATGTATTTTCTCTACCAAAACATCTGTGTATTTCTCCTATGGAACCTAATGCAATCTTTAGGTATTTTGTTTATCCATGTGTTTTTTTGTTTCTTACTACTTTTTCACAGGTTTGTTACTGAAACTCCAGTGCCTAGCACATATCACGTTCTCAATAATTTTGAATGAATGGATAAATGAATAAATGAATTAATATACCATTTTCACTCATTGCAGAAGCAACAGTTCACTTTCATAGTTTATAAATTCATTAGTTTCCATGCACAGTCAATTGATAGATTCCAGGTGATGTTTCCTTAAAATTTTTTTACTCCCTGTTTTTAGGTGGTAAAATTTCTACAACCATTTGGTACATCAAACTTCTCGATCTTTTTTTTTTTTTTTTTTGCCTTCTTTCGGTATAATTCCAATGGATATTTATAAGGAAACTATTTAGCGGGATACTTCCAGTTTTTTCTAATTTTCACTCAAGCTGTAACCTATGGGTGGATGCTTTCCCTATTTTAACCACTTTTGACCAGTTGTAACACTGCATAAATCAAAATACAAATTTACAAAGCAAACTCACAAAACACAGGATCTCTATATAAATATGTAGAAGCTAATAAAAATATGTTTAAAGAATGACTTGAATCAGACAGAAAGGAATTTAAACAAAAGGTCATCCCAAGTGGCTAAAATCACAGCATGAGACACAGAATTTATTAAGACACTACATAGCCAGCTGAAATAGATTATATTTTGATGTAACTATCTCACTGACCACTCTTTGGCAAATAAACATGACCATGGCCACTCATTATTAACTTTAGAGAATGCCACTTCCAAACTTTTGGTGATCTTTAACATAAATTCCAGAATCTCACAGAAAGAGGTATTTCTGGAGATTATATAATATCATACCTCAAACATCTTCAATAGAAATTATTAAAATTAAATTGTCTTTGGAGATTCAGTGAATTTATACTTATAATATCTAATAAGTTATACTTTTTTGTCACAGAAAGCATTAGCAGTGCACCTTTTAGATTCTGTTTTACAGTCTGCTGGGTGAAATGGACACAGCCAGAGCCCACTGTTGCTGGTTTTTACACTGGCCCATATGAACCCAGCTAACGCTTCAACAGAGTGGAAAGCACATTTAATTTCACCATCTCATTTAATGTTCTTTATCCATCAACCATCCCTGAAGAATGTTCAATAAAGAGACAGAGCATGGTTAACCACATAGACATGATAACTTTTTACCAAGATATACCTTATAGAATCTGGTACATAATGTTTTAAAGATGTAGAACAAGGAAGAGAGTATCATAAAAAGTATCAAGTACAAGTACTCTCACATCTCTTATTGGTGGAGGGGGATTGAAGAGTACATGAGGTAAGGAGAACTATGTGAAGAACCCAACGCACTTCTAAGAAAATCGAGGTAATCATCAGCATGTGGGTGAAATATTACTGAGATGAGGTAAGGGGAGGAGGAGGACCTGATCATGCAGGTTTTTCTTAGGAAAATGAGAAGTCACTGAGAGTGTAATAAGAATAATAATCTTTTTGAAACAGTTCTCAATACTGTCCCCTCACTGATTTTTTTTTTTTTTTGACATCTTGGCTCCAGAGAATGGAAGAGCAAATTGCAAACTCAGAAAACTGAAAGTAGAAGTAGCCATTCCCATGGCCAGAGGGGAGCTGCCCAGGCAAAGACAGAAAGTGAAGGAGAAAGCTTTCCCGTTGGTCTTCCCCCTCATTTCTGCTCAGTCAACAACATCATAATTCTAG
>CAUYQU010006071.1:0-46352 GCA_963574635.1 Cheracebus regulus
TTGGCTGCTTATTTGATATTTTCATCCCCTATTCCTTCCTGTCTCCATTGTTAAACACAATTATTGGCATAAAAGAGGTTTTGAATACCCATTTTTAGACTGTATTCTAGCCTGGGCAATAAAACAAGAATCTCATTCTCTCTCCCTCTTTCTTTCTTTCATTCTTTTTTTTTCTTTCTTTTGCTGTTTCTTTCTTTCTCCTTTTCTCTCTTTTTCTAAAAAAACAAACAACAACAACAAAAAAAACAAAGCATACTACATGTTTTGGACCCCAAACAATTTTACCAGCTGCTTTGGAAAGATCTAACTAAGTTTATCTAGATTTTTTCTGTTTTTTGGTTGTTGTTGTTGTTGTTGTTGTTGTTCTACTCCTCTCTGCTTTCTTAGATTATGAAAAATCATAAATGCAAATGCCAAAGCAGTATGCCTAACATATACCTAGTGGTCTAAAAATATGAGCTCTCCATCAAAAATTCTGAAGTGCCAAATACATCATAGCAGCTATAGTGTATTTAGGAGCTAGTTAGGTGCTCCTAAATTTAATATTTCCTTCCAGAAACCTATTAAACTACTGTTATCTCGATTACTATAAAAGCTTTACTGTTTTATTTGGAATAAATATTATCTTTGAATATCTATACTTATTTTATAATTTTATAATTGTTGTTACATGTTTCATTGTTAGGACTTTTTTTTTAATTATGAGAAATTTTCCTCTGTGTGTGTGTGTGTGTGTGTGTGTGTGTGTATTTCTATATGTATATGAAATGAGAAAGTTATATATATTAATATATAGATATAGATATATGGTAAAAGTGTTCTTTTTCCTCCTTTGTATAAACTTTGCCATTTGATTCAATACAATCTTCTTAAAAGTTACATAAAAGTATCCAAGCCCGAACCTTGTAGTGCATGCCTGTAATCCTAGCACATTGGAAGGTGGAGGTTGGCAGATGGCTTGAGTCTAGGAGTTTGAGACCAGCCTAGGCAACATGACAAAACTCCTTCTCTACAAAAAATACAAGAATTAGCCAGGCATGGTGGTGAGTGCCTATAGTCCCAAGTACTAGGGAGTCTGAGGGGTGGGAGATTCACTTCAGCTCAAAAAGTCAAGATGGTAGTGTTTGGTGATCACACTACTGAACTCAAGCCTGAGTCACTAGAGCAAGACTCTGTCTCAAAAACAAAACAAAACAAAACAAAACAAAAACACAAAACTAATAATTCAATACTAATGAGCATCTATGTTTGAGTGGAATTAATAGATAACTTTTTAAAGAAAATACTTGTTATAGTTTATTTCATTTTTTATACTATGCATAAAGACAAATTTGCTACATTTTATTCCTAGTAGGATGGCCAAATAAATAGGTTTTTATATTAGGTCTTTTATCCTCCAGTTATATTATATAGATTTAACCTGTGATTTCAGGACATACTCATCACTGGATGACTTTACTAGGTTTTTTAGCAACAGGAAACTCAACTACCTGCAATTACCTAATGGTTTTATATTCTTTTCTGCCCCCAGTCTTTGCAATTTTCACTCTTTTGCCTGCAACATCTTTCCAGTGATCTTTCCTTGGTTATCGCTTATGTCATCCCCAAGTCTTAGCTTAAACTTTTTTTTTTTTTTTGAAAATCTTCAGTAAAAAATCTCCCTGTGCTCCTGAGTCCTCAAGCAATGCACACACACACACAAATACACGTACTCACAGATATCAGAATTATGGTTCCTTCTTTGTACCATAGTAACATTTACAGAATGATAGCATTTATCATAGTTTATGAAAATTTCATTTTTGTCTTCTGTCTACAGACTTCAAATTTATTGAGGGCAATGACTATTCAATTTATTTTTGTGTCTCTATTGCATCTCATAGGGACCCAGTAATATAAGTGTATGTTTAAATGCATTGATAAATTAGTAACTGGATCTAACCACTCTCCATATATTTCTTTTAATTAATTATAATTTTATTGATATTTGTTGCATTCCAAAGATATTTCAAATAATTTCAAAGAATGTTTTTGTTTTGGCTGTTATTTATATAAAAACATCTACAGCTCCAGGGTTAATACAAATATCTCCCCAATATTATTTACATTTAAAGTTATTACTTCCTTGGAGCCCCACAGGAATATAACTGTGCCTGGCATGAAGATTCATGGTAATCCTGAACCACGAATTCATACTCTTGGTGTGATAGGAAACCATCTGCTAAAAATGGGCAGTGGATTCCTTATCACCATGTGAAAAATTACATACAATTCAGAGTCTGAATTGAGAAAATGGTATCTGCTTTACAGGGATTGAGAATCAGTGGGCTTTACGGAAAGAGAACATAATTAGGAGTTCAAAGTCCTATTTATTTTTTGTTGTCAACTATAAAATTTCATATTATTAGAGGCTGAGGTGGGCTGATCACCTGAGGTCAGGAGTTCCAGACTAGTCTGGCCAAAACGGGGAACACCGTCACTACTAAAAATACAAAAAGTAGCCAGGTGTGGTTGTGTGTACCTGAAATCCCAGCTACTCCAGAGTCTGAGGCAGGAGAATCATTTGACTTGGGAGGTGGAGATCACACCATTGCACTCCAGCCTGGGCAACAGGGTGAGACTCTGTCTAAAAATAAATAAATAAAAATACGATTAGAAAAATCATTAATGGTTCATGACCTAGTTTTTTTTTTAAATCTATTTCAAATGAGCATAGAATATATTACTTCTTAATACTTTTTCAGGTTTAAATTTCTATTGTATAAATACAAAAACTCCCTCCAACATAAAGCTATTATTTAAAACTAATACAAACAATTTGTATTATGTCTTACTATGCATAAAGACATATGTTCATATGTTGGCTTATATAGGAATGAAACACATATACTGGCTTTTTAGGCTCGGGTAGGCCTCCCTACTCAGGTCTATTCCACACCTCTGCACTTCAGTACCTGACCTTTGGCCTCAAGATTCGCCACACTCACTCCTGTTCTGCGCCTCTAAACGTACAAAGGTAAAGAGAGGGACAAGCTGGCCAACTAGAGACAGCCAGGAAGAACCGCTCTCACTGACAGATACCGAAATATGGAGTAAACCAATATACTTTCAGCAGCTCACTGGAGAGAAAACACCAAGAATCAATAGGCAACACAGAGATCAGGACTGAAGAGGGAGGAAGCAGGAAGCTTGTGTGGGATAGCTGAATACTAGGGGTAGTTCCTGGCCGTGAATTGCTGCTAAGGAAGGAAGAAATGAAGGAATGAAAAGACAGCCCGCTATCGCCATGGAACTTGGGGATCCCAGCTACAAGAGATTCTACAACCCCAACAGACATTTGAACTGGAGGGGGAATCTGCCCGGAGAGTATGCAGAGAACAGTGTTTCAGCCTGTGCAGAGCCCAGAGACTTTTGTGCACTGGGCCGCTGTAGCAGAATGCGGCCATAGGCCCATCCCCCAGGGCTCCCTATCTCCCTGTGAGTAGCTATAGCCCCATCTGACCCCGAAGCCAAAAGAAAGTGAGCTGGCTTCTCCACAGGATAGGGACTTCTGCAGAACTTCCTACCCACCAGCCCCTCCCAAGACCTGGCCAGGATGTCCTGCCGGAGAATATACACAGTGCAGCTTCTCCTGCCAAGACAGGGTGCTTTGCAGAGGTTCCACCTGAGTACTTCCCCAGTGGCCTCGGAGCACTTAGAATACTCCAATGCAACCAGAACCTGACTCCTAGAGTCTAGCAGACAGAGCCACAAGTCAGTCCCGGTACCTCAGCGCTGAAGTGCACAGCTTGGGAGGGCCAGAGGAGCCTCCACCCTCAGAATGCTGAGAGAGGTGAGATATGTGAGTTGTTTGGCTGGTGCAGAAACAGGGTGTGCCTCCCTCTGCAGGGCATACAAGAAGAATGTGACCTGTCTCCCAGCCATGGCCTCTGCCCAAGAGAGCCCTGTGTCCCAGAGCACCTAGCAAAGGAAGGTAGGCATGATGCCTGTGATCACAGGGAGTGCCCCCAAGGCCCAGGGGCAACTTGGTGAGGAGATCATCCCTCTCACCAGCCATCACAGAGCATGGCTACACAGCTACTTTCAAAAATACAAAAGAGCTAGGTGGCTCTGAAGCCTATCAGCTTGCCATTACTCTTGCCATTACTCTTAAGTGCTATCTCCTGGATTGCAGCCCAAATTACAGCATAAAAAATATTTTGCCAATATACACCACTGTGGAAGCCAGGGAAAGAAACCAGCCACAAATAAGGATCCTACACAGAAACTTGACCCTCTGAAAGCAACCAGAAATAAGGCCAATTGACTGTGTTCAACTGACACCACAGTTAAAGGAATACTAGGTTGTATCTAAAACTCATCACCAAACTCAAGGTCACATAAATTTTCTACTATGTTTGTTTTATTCTAGAAGTTTATAGTTTTATATTTTATATGTAGGTCTTAGATTCGTTTTTTTTTTTATTATGTTGTAAGGTCTATGTCTAGGTTCTATTTTTGTGTAGGAAAGCCCAGTTATATCAATCTGTGTCCGTTTTTTTGCCAATATTACCTTGTTTTTATACTAGTTATTAAAACCAGTTAATGTAAGTCCTCAGATGCTGTCTTTACTCAGCATTGTGTTTTTCTAGGTCTTTTTTCCTTTCCATATTAACTTTATAATCAGTTTTTCCGTATGTGTAAACAGTTTCCTGGGATTTTGATTGAGATTGTTTTGTATCAGTTGATCCTATTTCTTCAATAGGTGATTGAATAAACAAACTGTGGCACATCCATAAAATGGAATATTATTAAATTATTAAAAGAAAGATGGCATTGAGCCACACAAGACATAAAGGAAATTTACATGCATTTTGCTAAGTGAAAGAAGCTTATCTGTAAAAGATACACATATGATTCTAATCTTACCACATTTTGGAAAAGGCAACCCATAAGGATAGTAAGAAGGTCACTGGTTTTCAGGAGTTTGGCAGGATGGAGAGAGGGTTGAATTGGTTGAAGTATAGTGAATTTTTTAAAGCAGTAAAACCATTATGAATGTCACGATAATTGTGGATATATACATCTATACATTGTCAAAATCCATAGGACTTTATAATACAAAGAGTGAATATTAACATGCAATTTTTATAAGCCGTTTAGGAGGTAAGGAGATTGCAGAATGTGACAAAACAACATAACTGTATTACAAATATATGACACAATCTCACTTAAGAGAATGGGGGGGAAAAATGTGGGGGATCATAACTCTTCATTCTTTGTATGTGCACAGTAACTTCCTTCCAGAAAGCATAATATGGAAAGGAGAAAAATATAAACTTAAGAGATGACAAGCTCTATCTCAATCAGGAGATCAGGGTTAACATCAATGATCATAAATTCTGTTGATACTGTGTATCCTTGAAAGGATGTAATGAAAATGACATTTCCTATCTGTTTTCCTCCTCTCCAAAACTCATAAACCTAGTCTAATAATAAGAAAATCATCAGACAAATTCTGAGGAATAAGCTATTAAAAAAACTCTGAACAGTTACTCCTTAAAACTGTTAAGAAAGTCTGAGAAACTATCATCCAAGGGCATCTTAGGAGATATGACTAGTAAGTGTAATATGGTATCTTAAATGAGATAATAAAACAGAAAAAGAACATTAGGTTAGAACAAAGAAATCTGAATAAAGCACTAGTTTTGGCTGATAATAACGGGTTTATAATTGTCTATTAGTTTTAACAAATATATCATACTAATGTAAGATGTTAGAGAAACTAGAATCTCTGTACTATCACTTCAAATATTCTCTAAATTTAAACTTTTCTAAAATAAAAGTTTAACAATCAGTAAATTACCATATGAGTGATAAAATTTCATTACTGATAAGTAATGGGAATTATTGCTTAATTTGAAAGAAAATAAACTTATTGAAAAGATACTGTACTATCCACAAAATTGCTAGAGGGACTGGTCAGTGTAACATTATATTTGCACTTTATGAGAAATATTTTACTGCCTAATAAATGACCAGTTTTTCTAGTTCACATATGCATGCTTGAGGATAATGTGGACATTTGAATGGCTGGTTGCCTATTAGATTTAAATTGGTTAATTTATTCTTCAAACCTTTATTAATTTTTATGGCCAGTTTGACATGTCAATAATTAATAGTATACCTTGAAACCTACCATTATGATGGATTGCTGTATTTTTTCCTGCATTTTTTCAGTTTTTGCTGTATTTGTTTTGGTCCTACTTTATTAGATGACTATGTTTTATTTTATTATATCTTCCAGTTTACTCATTTAAACTAGAACTAATCTGTCATTTCACCCATCCCCAACTATGTTTTTAATTTCAACATTTTTATAGTTATATTCTGTATCAGACAGTATAAACTTGTTCAGTCGTGACATGAGTATTTATACTAATTGATATTCTATTTGCTTCTCTACAGTTTATGTAATTAGTTCTGACCAGTGAAATATATGCAGAAGTGCCATGGTTCATATCTGCAAAACTCATGCACAATTATTCAGTCTCTCTCTTCTGTCGCAGAAACCTAACAAGCTACAAGATAGTAGGAATCAAGATAGCTTGTTTCCTTGACTGGCTATATGGAACAGAACTTTCTGCTCATTTATGTATGATACACAATAATAGCAAAAAGTAAGCTTTTGTGTATTATTCTTTCTGTCACTGTAGGATACGTCATCCCATTGTGTGGTTCTTTCAGTCCTAAATCTCTGGTTTACTTTGTTGCCTCCAGGTCAGAATGTCTTGCCTTCTGTTGTTTTTGGTAATATTTTTCATGGGGTGGTAATTAATTTTACCACCCTATGTGGAAATCTGATAGGACTACATTGAGAAAGTTTTTCTTCAAAGAGGCTGTATTTCTGCATTAGTTGGAAGTTAGTTGTTACTCCCATTCCAGGACATTTGTTTTTAAGAGTCTTAGATCAAATTAAATGTTGTCAGATTTGGCTTTTCATCTTTGTTTCTCTTCCAATGAAAAAAGACCCTCATAATTGGCCTCCTGACTGTCTGTGCTTGCTGGCTCCTGGATAGCTTTTTGGCTACCCTAGTTTTCATTTACCTTCAGCTCCAGTCTGAGCTTTCATTTATTTGTGTGCCTCTTTCTTTGTTTTTATCACTGGTTTGCAAGGATTCATGGAGATATCTTCTACATATTTTGAAATGAGCAAATGCACTTAAAAATCTGTAGTGTTAAGAACTAGTTATTATAAAATGAGTTTCTCAGAACTTCTAGTTATTCCAAAGACTATTTCTAGTACTTTTTAAAATGCTTAATGTTCATTCAATGTGATTTTTAAAAATGTTAGCTTTCCTTTTGTTCACGTTTTGAATATCTGTTTTCTATTTTAGCTCCAATTCTGTTGAAGAAGGTATAGATATAGAATCTATGTCAGAAAATTTGCTCTAACTTTCGTGGCTTCATAGATGTGGACTAGATATCATAACTGTGAATGTTTTGTATTTGCTGATGATAACTAATCTGAAGAGTTTCTTAGACTGTCCCTGAAAAACTGCCAGGCTCAGTGTTCTGGGAACTCACTATTGCAGCAGAGAACAAATCAAAACAAATACGGGTTGATTTTCAGGTCTGGGTGGTTGAAGAGTTCAAAAGTTCAAAATAGTTATCAAAATATTTTCTGTGTGGCCAGGTGCAGTGGCTCACACCTGTAATTCCAGCATTTTGGGAGGCCGAGGCAGGCAGATTACCTGAGGTCAGGAGTTTGAGAACAGCCTGACCAACAGGGAAAAACCCCATCTCTACTAAAAACTACAAAATTAGCCAGGCATGGTGGTGCATACCTGTAATCCCAGCTACTCAGGAGGCTGAGGCAGGAGAATAGCTTGAACCCGGGAAGTGGAGGTTGTGGCAAGCTCCAGCCTGGACAAGAGCAAAACTCTGTCTCAGAACAACAACAAAAATAGTCTGTTTGATAAAGTAATTCAATATGAACTGTGTGATTTAGGTGTGTACAAATTGGTGCTAACCTATGGTCAAGGAACAACTAGTATTTAAAGAATTTTAATCAGAAAATCAATTTTCAGACTTCACAACTTAACAGTTATTTTTCATTTCTTTTGAAATCTCTAAGAAGAATTTGAATATTACCATAGCAGGTGATAGGATTTTTTAAACTTGTTAAAAATAGTGTTCAAGATAGATAGGTGAGGAGGATTGTGTAGATCTGAGTTTCCTTGTATGAACGAGATGTAAGAATCAGATACACTTGGCAGTGTCATGTCATTGATCAGTCTTTTCCCATTACTTCCTTCTTCAAGTAGGTTGCCCTGGGTGGTGTCATCTTATGTACCTCATGAGCAGAGCCAGTATCATTTCTTTTAAATTGCTTCTTATCACCCAACCTAATTTGCTATATTTCAATCTCAGTAAAGGTATGCTCTATATCAGTTTTCACTTTTTATTCCCAATTTTGCACAATGACAGGTACATAGTATGTACTTGATAAACAATGATTAGATTAATAAATCAACACTTACTTGACATAGACATAAATATTACTGTTACAAAAACCTGATTCATAAGGACTCCCAAATACCCACATTATAAAATTGCTCCATTCTATCTTCACATTGTAAATATGTTTCATTTTTTCTTTTAAAAATTATCAAACTAAAACACTTGCCTAAAGTGAATTAGAATAATTATTTAAATCAACCATTTCAGTGCTAACTATTGAGAGTAATTTTATTGGAACAATCTCCTTTCACTCTAATCATAGTAAGATATACATATATAAGAATATATAATACTATATAGTTCCATAGGCAACATAACTAGTGTTCAGCATTTTTTAAACTCTGTCTAAAAGGCTTAAGAATTACAATATATCATCCTCACTTTTAGGATCACACAACCAAGTTGGAGGAAAGCAAGATATGTGCACAAATAACAGACTAACACTAGAAAGGGTATAGAGCTACCATTCCTTTACTCCGTATTTAGCTAGCAACATGTGTTCTGCCCTAAGAAATTTCCAAAATTAAGTTATACCATTGAGGGTACACTTAGTATTTTGGATGGAAAAATTATCTATTAATAAAATGTATTAGTCACAATGTTTCCTTGTTAAACAGTAAGCCATTAAGCATAATATATTCTCAGTGTTACAGAGTCATTATTTTCATTAATTAAAGGACATCAGTTTTACTACGTCCTTCTCCTGCTTTTTGCCTTTAGTTCTGCTTTGCAGGGTGCCTGCCCCTTTTCAACTTGCCTCTTGTTCTCAGCTATGATTTGAGAAAGTTAATAAGCTAGTGTGAAAGTATGTGTATAAAAGGCATTAAAAATTGTGAATCCAAGGAAGATGCAGTGTGAATGAAAGAGGAGAGTCATCTTTTAATTTTTCATAAAAACTAATATGAAGAAAGAATTAAGCAAATATATAATTCTAATAGAAATTTCTATAATGCTCTATTGCAGCAAGAGGCAGACATAATATTTTGCCCTTTACTCTGGGCCTTATAATGAAAATAAAAAAAAGAGAGAGAGAGAGAGAGAAAATTGCCTTTGTATTCTTATCCCTATCGTAGCCTTGAAGTTTTTCTTGGACTAGAATGAAGATATTGCAAACCTGACCTCATTTCTAGCCTAAAGTTTGAGATGAACAAAGAGGTATTATCCATGGGAATTTCTTAAACAAAAATTCTGTTAATTTACTCTTGGAACTAGTCAACAAGAAAGGAAGAAAGAGGCAATCCTGGCCCAGCCAAGCTCCAATCTTCAATTTCAGTGAATAAGCAGTTATTTATTGAGATTTCAACACCACCACCCACATGTCTGACTCCAACTGTAGAAATACAAAGAACATTTGTTGCCACTAAGAAAGTAAAGAATAATTTTCAAGTTAGCCACCATGCTAAATAATAACCCGACTTCAATAAATTATGTTGTATAATACAGATAATAATTAAAAATAAAAATAAGACAGAGTACAGTTCTCATTCTAAAACGAATTTACCATAGAAAACTCAACTCAAAACAACAAGTTGAGTTTTCTATGGTAAATTCGTTTCTATCCCCTAGGAATTCGGAGCCCCACAGAAATGGTAGGTGGGAGTGATTCTCTGCTTCTCCTCTCCACTTTGACAATCTGCTTGCTGACTATCAAAAAGTTATGGAGGCTCTTTGCCCTTGTGACTCAGGAAAATACTTCTGGTGTGTGATTTGAGAACTTCTCAGGGACAGAGATCTGGGTGACCTGCAAATGCAGATGCCTAAACTCCTCTGAGACCTGAACTAGGATGGCAGACATCATCCCAGTTAAGTACCTATGGCAGGACCACAACCCACTCTGACGTTGGTAAGCACTGGGTACTGTGGTCCCCAAGGTGTGAAATACCCATAAGAAAGGAAGGCTAGTTCTACAGCCCACCAGAGCCCCATTGGGACAAAGAAAACACAGACATAGTGCCAATCTCTGAAAACAACAACACTAATACCCTGGCACAGACATAAGAGAGGGTGTCATCTAACACATCACACACATTCCTGTGGACACAGCAGTGCTTCTTCCTGCTCAGGGCCAGCATGTTCTCTGAGTAAAGAAAAAGCATTTTTTATGTTTTTTGTGGCACCTACACTTTCACTGAAAGTGAGCCTTTATCACTTGAACTTACATGGAGGGCATGGCCCAACTCCCCTTCCCTACTCAGAGCGACAGTGTTCCAGCAATGGAGGACAGTCATGTCACAAAGTTGGCTGCCTTGGACCGGGGAAGAGGCTCTGCCCTGAGACCACTTTGGTGGTCACCCTCAGAAAAGCATATCTACAGCCCATAACACACTGTGATTGGGACCGAAGGTTGAAGTCTCTGTGATCTTTGGGTGTAAGCCCAGCAACAGGGGCATGATAGGGAAGTGGATTATGTCCCTGCCAGCTCACAGTAAACAGCTGCTACTCCACCAAGCCCCTTACCCCAAGACCTAAGTTCATCCCAACACAATCACCCACTCCTTTACTCCTGCATTCCTTCATCCCTGTATCCCCATCAGAGTGGGTGCCTCCATTCAACATCAGCCTACCTGAGCTGGAGCCTGATTTTACTCTATGGGTCATCTACTATGTGGCAGCCTGAACTATACCACCAAATAACAACTTGCTGTCACAAAGACTTAGTGCAAGTCTACAAAATAAGCTTCTTGAGACCTCCCCACCCTCAGCCCTACAGCTGATTATATATTGACTCATACATCCAATCTATCATTACAACAAGCAGCCTCTGTGAAAACCATTGCACCGAAGCTATTAATAACCAAGAAACCCATCCTGACTTCAGCCCACTGAAAGCACCCAGAAATAAAGCCAAATGATCATATGTAACATACACAACAGCCATAACCCCAAAGGAAACAAGAATTTAAAAACATTAAATGTCCCATTCAAATGATAGTAAGTTCAAAAATAAGAAGTGACAGCCTCTTCAGATGACAATGAATTCGCACAAGAACTCTGTTGGTGCTAAAAGTTAGACTGTCTTGACACCTCCAAAGAATCTCACCATCTTTCTAGCAATACATCCTGACCAAACCAAAAAATTTGAAGTGACGGGAAATCAGAATATGAATAGCAAGGAAACTCAAGAAGATCCATAAGCAAATGGAAACCCAATACAAATAAACCAGACAAATGATCAAGTGAAAGATGACATAGCTATATTAAAAAAGAAACAACAAATTGTACTTCAGGAATTGAAAAATTCACTAAAGGAATTTCAGAATACAATAGGAAGCTTTAACCATAGACTAGACCAAGCAGAATGAATTTCAGAACTGCAAATTAATCTTTTACATTAACCCAGTTATAAAGAAAAAATAATCTAAAAAATAAAATATTTGAGAAATATGGGATTATGTAAAGCAAACTTATGATGTATTGCCATTCCTGGGTGAAAAGAAGATAAAGCAAACAGGTTGGAAAATATATTTGAGGTAAAAATTTAGATAAATGTTTCTAATATTGATAGGGAGGTCAACATCCAGATACAGGAAGCACAAAGAACACCTGCAAGATAGTACACAAGATGACCACCTCCAAGGTCTAAGATCATCAGAACATCCAGGCTTTAGGCGAACAAGCAAACACTAAGGAAATTAGTCACCACCAGACTGAACCTACAATAAATGCTCAAAGAAGTTCTAAACATGAAAGAAGGTATACTTGCTACCATAAAAGTACCCAAAGATACAAAGCTCACAGACACTGCAAAGCAGTTACACAATTGAGACTACAAAGCAAGTAGCTTACAGCATTATAACAGAAACAAAATCTCACATATCAAATTTAGCTGTGAACATAATAGCCTAATGCTCCACTTAGACAAAGAGACTCAACGTTTGGCTGTCTTCAAGAGAGTCATCTCACATGTAATATGAAACTCATAGGCTAAAAGTAAAGGTATGGAGAAAGACCAATCATGTAAATAGAATATAAGAAACAGTACAGGTTGCTATGCTTGTATGAAATTAAAAAAAAAAAAAAAGACTAACAAGGGCTTTATATAGTGACAAAGGATTCAATTCAACACAAAGATTTACCTATCCCAAATACTTATGCATCCAATGTTGGATCACCCAGATTTATAAAACAAATACCACTAGCCCTAAGAAAATAGATAGACAGACATACAATAATAGAGGGGGACTTCAAAACCCCACTGACAGCACTAAGATCATTGTGGGGCAGAAAGCTAACAAAGAAACTCTGAACTTAAATTGGACTCTTTATCAAGTAGAGCTAATAGACATCTGAAGCATACTTCACCCAACAACCACAGAATATACATTTTTTTTCTTATCTGCACAGGGAATAGTCTCTAAAATTGAGCACATGCTTGGTAATAAAGCAAGTCTCAATAAATTTTAAAAAAATCAAAACCATATCAAGCATATTATCACACTATAGTGTAATGAAACTAGAAATCAATGCCAAGAAAAACTCTCCAAACTGCACAAGTATATGGAAACTAAACAACTTGCTCCTGAATGACTTTTGGGTAAATGACTAAATTAAGGCAGGAGTCAAATATTTTTAAAACAAATGAAAATAGAGATACAACATAGCAAAAACCCTGGGATACAGTAAGAGGAAAGTTTATAGTAATAAATGCCCACATCAAAACAATGGCAAGGTTTCACAACCTAATGTTTCATTTAAAGAAATTAGAAAAACAAGAACAAGCCAAACTCAAAGCTAACAGAAGAAAATAAATAACAAAGATGAGAGCAGAACTAAATGAAATAGATTCCCCCAAACTATGCAAAGGATCAGTGAAACAAAAAACTGGTTCTTCTCTAGGATAGAGAGAGATAGACCACAAGCTAAATTAATCAAGAATAAAAGAGAGAATATGCAAATAGCAAAATCAAAAATTACAAAAGTGACATTGCAATTGATACCACAGGAATATAGAAGATCCTCAGAGGCTATTATGAAGATCTCTATTTGTACACACTAGAAAATCTGGGGTAAATGGATAAATTACTGGAAACACACAGCCTTCCAAAATTGAAGCAGAAAAAAATTGAAATCCTAAACAGCCCAAAAATAAATTATGAAATTGGACCAGTAACTAAAAATTAGTTGAATTCTAACAGGTGTTAAAAAAAGAAAAGACTTGGTGCCAATCTTACTAAAACTATTCAAAAAAATATTTTAAAAAGATGGGGATTCCTGTTTAACTCATTCTATGAAACAAGTATTAACCTGCAACCAAACTCTGGTAAAAACAAACAAACAAAAAAAAAAAACAAAAAAAAAACAAACAAAAAAAAACATGCTACAGGCCAATATCCCTGATGAACAATGAGCAATAACATTGACACTATCCAAACAAAAAATAAAATACATTCAACCAAGGAAGTGAAGGCTCTCTAGAAGAATATGTACAATATGTACAAAACACTGCTGAAAAAAATCATAGATGACACAAACAAATGGAAAAATATTCTCTGCTCATAATCTGAAGAATCAGTATTGCTAAGTGACTGTACTTCCCAGAGCAATCTACAGATTCAATGGAATCCCTATCAAATTAACAATGTCATTTTCAGATACTGAGAAAAACAATTCTAAAATTCAAATGGAACCAAAAAAAGAGCCTAAATAGCCAAGGCAGTCTTAAGCAAAGCCAGAGGCATCACATTATCTGACTTCAAGCTATACTACAAGACTAAAGTTACCAAAGCATAGTACTGGTTCAAAGAGAGACATGTAGATCAATGGAACAGTACAGAAAATCCAGAAATAAATTCACATACCCACAACCAACTGATGATCTTCAACAAAGTTGAAAAAAATGAACAGTGGGAAAAGAATATTCAGTAAATTGTCCTGGAAAAACTGGCTAGCCATATGCAGAAAAATGAAACTGCATATCTCACCATATAGAAAATTAAGTCAAGATGGATTGAAGACTTCAATGTAAGTCTATAAAAATTCTAGAAGAATATCTAGATATAACTCTCTGAACAGTGACCTAGGTAAGAAAGTTATGACTATGACTCAAAAGTGAATGTGGCAGAAACAAACATAGACAAGAATTTAACTAAAGAGCTTCGGCACAGCAAAAGAAAATATCCACAGAATAGACAGACTACAGAATGAGGTAAAGTATTTGCCAACTATGTATCTGACAAAAGACTATATCTAGAATCTATGAGGAAGTTAAACAACTGAACCAGAAAAAAAAAATCTTCATTAAAAAGTGGGCAAAGGAAAAGACATTTCTCAAAAGATTACTTGTGAGTGGACAACCATTATATGAAAAAATTCTCAACATCACCAATCAGCAGAGAAATGCAAATTAAAAGCATTCAAAGATATCACCTTCTCCCATCACAATGGCAATTAGTAAAAAGTCAAACAACAGATGTTGGCAAGGATGCAGATAAAAGGACATGCTTACACACTGTTAGTGCAATTGTAAATTAGTTCCACCCCTTAGAAGACAGTACAGAGATTTTTCAAACAACTACAAATGGAATACCTGTCAATCCAGTAATGCCACTACTAAATATCTACTGAGAAGACAATGATTGTTTTATTAAAAGGATCCTGTCACTCATAGGTTTATTACAGTTCTATTCTAAATAGCAAAGACATGTAACCAACTTATGCATCCATGAACTTCAACTGTGTACTGGATTTTTAAAATGTGGTACATATACACCATGTACCACAGCCATATTATGGAGTACTACATAGCCATAAAAAGAATGAAATATCATATCCTTCACAGCAACATGGATGCAGCTGGACACCATGATTTTAAGCAAATTAATGCAGAAACATAGAGTCAAATACTACAGATTCTTATTTGTGAGTTAAACAATGGGTATACTAGAGCATAACGATGAAAACAATAGTCACTGGGGATCCCAAAATGGGAAAGAGAAGAAGAAATGCAAGGTTTGAAAAAACTACCTATTGTATACTATATTTGCTATTTGGTTTATGGATTCACTAGAAGCCCAAACATCAACATTATGCAATATACCCATGTGACAAACCTGCACATGTACCCCCTGAATCTACTATTCATTAAAAAAAAGAAAGAAAAAGAAAACTCAATCATATTGGTGGGAGGGGAACAGTTTCCTCTACTTTCCAAGAAAAAAATAGATGACATGATTACTCGAGTGCTGAAATATTTAACAAAATGTATTGATTCCACAGAAAGTTAAATTTATGGAATTATTTTTAAATTAAGCTAAGCACTCATCACTTTTCTGGACTTTCTCTTTTCCTCAAATAGTCCATGAACACTAATGCTAACTCACTTCAAAGTCTTGCTTCTAAATCTCTGATAGAAGGAAACTCATATCTTTCCAGCCACTAATGCTCTTTTTGTTGTTACTGTTTTTATAGCCATAGATGCTATCATTGTTAAAATATTATCTCCCAAGGCTACTTATATTCTCTGCCTGAAATATCTCCCACTTGGGTCTTTACTGTTTCAACTGTACACTTAATATGACATAAAATTTGTTCTAAGTACACTATTTCAGGATGGGTAGGTAGGGATGTGGGAGTGGGAGAGTGAACTGCTTCCAGCTGCACTCACATGCTAGTCTAGAAAGAGGTATCAACCACAGCCATTTAGGTTCTAAAGTGTAGACCAGGTTATCAGTTCACATTCCATCTGTGATGTAATGGTTAAGAGCCCAAACCCTGGGGGCAAAACCGCTTATGCTGATGAGTCTTTATCTTGATAGCTGTGTGATTTCAGGGAAAGTTACTTAACCTCTTTATGGTTTAGTTTCTTCAACTCTAAAATTAGGATAGTAAGAGTCCTTATAGTGTCAATGGGAGTGTTAAATAAGTTTATTATGAAGGCATTTAGAATAGTGCCTTATAAATAGGAATGTCATGTAAAGATTAGATTTTAGTCACTGTGAATTTTCCTTGGGTGGCTTTTGGTATATTTCTCTATCTATTTAAAATGTTCAACATGTAAATCCCTTTCCTCCCAGGAAGATCCTTGTTCACTGTGAAATTTTCTTAACTATTCTGAGCTCTGGGATCCAATGTATTTTTGATGTTTTTGATGTGGTAACATCGGTCTAGACACTAAGATCCAATTTTTTTTTTTCAATTGAGACAGTTCTGAAAGCTACCTGTCAAAGATTCTTCTGAAAACAAACTTGCTGACTCCAAGTTGACTATTTTTAAAGAGCAGCTTCTCCAGCAAATGTTCACCCTCGAAGGGCACACAGCAACCTGAGAAATTTAAAAACATGGACATGTTTCAATACATGTTCTTAGTCAGCTATTTATAAAAGCTGAACGTGAAGATTAGTCAAAACAGTGAGCTATGGACAAAGAGAGAGGGTCAAGTATCTCCTCTTCAGAGGCAGATCAGAAAGATGCCAGAATTTTTGTACAAAGCATCTCAACCCTGATCCAGCACTTGGGGAATCACTTTATTAAGACTGGAAAAGACAATTTATTTATAATAAATAAATCACTTGATCACTTGAGCTATTAAAGAGCCTCACAATAATTCCTTTAAAATGCCCAACATTGCACTCAGGTGATTTTGAAGTAAACATTGTGCATAAAAATGCACATCATTTATGTGCATTTTTTATCTTCTTTGATCTTGTTTTTTTAATGTTAAACTTATTCTAAAAAAAGAAACCCAACACTCATGATCTAATAGCAGTTTTGCTACTTTATTTCATGGAATCCTAAAACAAACAACTAAAAATGTGAAAGCTGTAACAGATATGAGTTGCAAGCACACGGATAATTATCTCAGCATTGCATAGTTTCCCCTAAATGCATTTAGAATATCTGATGCCTTTAAATGGCAGGAGAAATGATGGCATCTTTCACTTCATATCTGGATGGTTAGTCTTATGGAGACACAGTCTGATTTCTATCTTTGCTATTCACAGTATAAGGAGGATACATACATTTTCAGTGTAGCTAACATGAGTATTTTAAAAAACCACATCTACTTTCACTATGAAAGGCTATTAAATACCCATGCTCAATCTGTCTGTGCAATCCTCATCAACTACCATTTATGGAACACTCACTGGTACTGTGCTAGACTCCAAGGGGACATTTTAAACACTTCTCAAGCTTCAGTTAATCTGTACAGATTTATTCCAATGACATGTACACTAAAGCACTTCTGTGAAAAAATACAATTTACCATTTCTTAGTGCTCATTGTAACAAATAAAATGTCTTTTTTTTTTTCAAATGAGCCAATTCAGAAACACTGAGGAAAGCTAGAAGCATGATTGCGTGCAATAGCTCCTTCCTTCTTCATGCTTCTGTCTACTTTCACTTTGTTGTTGTTGTTGTGTTCTTTTTTTTTTCTTTTTTTTATGAAACAGAGTCTCGCTCTGTTGCCCAGACTGCAGTGCAGTGGTGCATCTCGGCTCACTGCAACCTCTGTCTTCTGGGTTCAAGCAATTGTCCGGCCTCAGCCTCTCGAGTAGCTGGGACTCCAGGCATGTGCCACCACATCCAGGTAATTTTTTGTATTTTTAGTAGAGACGGGATTTCACTGCATTAGCCAGGATGGTCTTGATCTGCTGACCTTGTGATCTGCCCGCCTCAGCCTCCCAAGGTGCTTCTGTCACTTTCTAAATGAATTTGACAGTCAAAACTAATAAGCACTGAGAAAAATGGAGAGCAGAAAACTCTTAGGAGAAAAAATAAATGTTTTCAAATTCTTACATTCCACAGTGGATTCTCAGGTTTTTGTTGTTTTCGTTGCTAGATTGAAATTCATATCATCAAATCACAAAATATGTATTTAGTTTTTGGTAAATTAATAATGAGTTATGATTAGTTTTCTTAAAAACATGAATATGTGAAATTCAAATAAGTGAGCTCACACTTTTTTTTCTTTTTTTTTGAGACAGAATCTTGCTCTGTCGCCAGGCTGGAGTGCAGTGACTCAATCTTGGCTCACTGCAACCTCCACCTCCTGGATTCAAGCGATTCTTCCGCCTGAACCTCCCAAGTAGCTGGGACCACAGGCACATGCCACCACACCCGGCTAATTTTTATATTTTTAGTAGAGATGGGGTTTCACCATGGCCAGATGGTCTCGATCGCTTGACCTCGTGATCTGCCCGCCTCGGCCTCCCAAAGTGCTGGGATTATAGGCGTGAGCCACTGCTCCCGGCCAAACTCACACATTTTAAACTATTTTTTGAAATGTATCTTGGTTAGTATAACTTTCACTGACAAATTATAGATTAAAAAACAGTATTATAATTGTTTTATACATTGTGAAATGATTAAATCAAGATAAATAATATATGCCTCACCTCAAATATTTAACAATTTTGTGATAATCATTTTTTTTTTTTTGAGATGGTGTCTTGCTCTGTCACCAGGCTGTAGTGTAGTGGTGCAATCTGGGCTCACTGCAACCTTTGACTCCCTGGTTCAAGCAATTCTCCTGCCTCAGCCTCCCAAGTAGCTGGAACTATAGTTGTGTGTCACCATGCCTAGCTAATTTTTGTATTTTTTAGTAGAGACGGGGTTTCACCATGTTGTCCAGGATGGTCTAGATCTCCTGTCATCAGCCGATATTCCTGCCTTGGTCTCTCAATGTGCTGGGATTACAGTGATAAGAATTTTTTAAATTTATCCTCAGTAAAATGCAAATGATCAATACTCACTTACTAGCTATATTCACCATGCTGTGGAATTCATCTCAAAAGAAAAGAAAAAAGGTCAAACATTTTTCCTAAGACATTTCACCCTTAGACTATCATCTTGCTATTCTCCCTATCTTCCTAACCTCTGGTAACCATCTTTCTAATCTCTGCTTCCATGAGTTCAATGGTTTTACATTCCACAAGTAAGTAAAAACATGCAGTGTTTGTCTTATTTCACTTAGCATAATGTTCTCTAGTTCCATCTATTTTTTCAAATGACAGAATCTATTTTTAAGTATTCCATTGTGTACATATATGACTTTTTTTATTCATTCATCTCTTGATGAACATTTAGGTTGATTTCATAATGTGAAAGTTGTAAATAATGCTACCATGAACACAGGGGTACAGATGTCTCTGACTTGTCTATTTTGTCCTATCAAGCAATTTAACAACAGATTTGAGAAACAAACATACTCTTTTTAAGATCCTGTGTTTGAATTGTATTGTCATCAGTTAAAAAAATCAATTTGCTGGAACATTTAGAGAATTATTATAAGTCACCATCATAATAAAACAGGAATAAAAGAAACATCTTAAGATATGTTGAGTTAGGCATATACAAGTCATCAATATCCTGTTTTCCTGTGTTAAAAGAACACAAGAGAATTGTATTTCCTCACCTTCTTGAAGTTACATGAGCATTGGACCTCTAGTGGATAACAATGTAATCAGAAGTGTGTATCACTTACAGGTAGAAGCATGTAGTTGGCATCCAGTTCTCCAGTCTGCTCTCCTTCTCCTGTGATGAAAGCAGAAGTATTGCTGTTATGGAAACACAACACTCAGCTGCCCATGGAAAGTTACTTAGACTTACAATGGACATCACTTGAGGATAAACAAATGTGGTTGTTTTAAGACACTGAAATTGTTGAGTTTGTTTTTATGGCATAATCAAGCTATTCTAATAGAATGAGTACATTTACTGATTACAAGTTAAAATTACATATTCTTAACATGAAGTATATATTTATAATAGTTTATGTTTCACCTGACAATAGTGGCAAGTAAATGTGGGATATCAAAAGTGAATATTTTAATTTATGGTAGTAATTCTATATTTACTTTATTTTTTTGCCAGTAAAATCTGTGAATTTGCACTCTAACTGTTTAGCTTGACAGAAAGTAAAAGAGAAAGATGAGAGAGAGAGAGAGAGAGAGAGGGAGAGAGAGAGAGAGAGAGAAAGTCTTATCTGCCTGTTGATATCATTCTATACTATTTTAAATACATAACTCAAGCTACTTCTCCCCCATGATTATTCCACTTCTTAAGTAATTTTATTTTGTTTTTTGTTCCCATAGCACAATGTTAAATCTTTAATTTTTCAGTTTTACAGATGTTTGGATTTGCTTGGTTTTCTTGATACTTCCAAACTTGCCACAGGTATCATAAAAAAAGTAAGCCCCTAGACCCTTATATTTTTATTTTGTGAATTTGTCTGGTCTCTCTCTTCCAAATCTTCTTTTGTCTTGCCCTACCTCTTGAAATGCCTTCTTAGGAATATCTGGTTCTTATTTTTCCACTGTTCATAATGAAACATGAAGTTAGTCTGTCTCTTTCTAAGGATGTCTCTCCTGAAACTTTAAGTTCATTTTGCCTAAGATTTTCTGCAATATGCTATTGTTAACATTAAAATAATTCTTAATCAGTTTTTTTGACCAACTCTCAATTTCTTTGCTGCTCTCTTGCTTTCACTCTTTTCTTTAAACCCAACAGGCAAATTAAAAATTATTGTTATATTCAGTTTTCTGCCTTCTGTATGCCTTTACTGACACAACTATCTTGGTTTAGAAAACCTCAAAACCAAGCTGACTGGTCCCAATTTCAATCAAGATTATATGATACACTTGGTTTTCTTTTATGTGCACAGGGCTTCCCCAGTCCTAGGTAAGCCAGTCCCTACAGATGAGTACTAGATCTGGTTCCATATTCATATCTAACTAAAGAAGAGGGCTCTCTTTTTACCTCCCCGGCTGTCTAGGGATAGGCCGCCATCATGAACGACACAGTAACTATCCGCACTGGAAAGTTCATGAACAACTGACTACTTCAGAGGAAACAAATGGTCATTGATGTCCTTCACCCCGGGAAGGCAACAATGCCTAAGACAGAAATTCGGGAAAAACTAGCCAAAATGTACAAGACCACACCGGATGTCATGTTCGTATTTGGATTCAGAACCCATTTTGGTGGTGTCAAGACAACTGGCTTTGGCAAGATTTATGATTCCCTGGATTATGCAAAGAAAAATGAACCCAAACATAGACTTGCAAGACATGGCCTGTATGAGAAGAAAAAGACCTCAAGAAAGCAATAAAAGGAACGCAAGAACAGAATGAAGAAAGTCAGGGGACTGCAAAGGCCAATGTTGGTGCTGGCAAAAAGTGAGCTGGAGATTGGATCACAGCAGAAGGAGTTAAGGTGCTGCAATGATGTTAACTACTGCCGCTGTGGATTTTTCACGAGAAGCTTAATAAACTAAAAACTTTTGTGTGTCAAAAAATAAAAAAAAAAGAAAGAAAGAAAAAAGAGAAGAGGGCTCTAGCAATTATCCAGTCTCTTGGTTACATCATCAAATATTTCTTCTTTATTGGATAATTTCACAAACTATATGATCATTATTTCTCACATTTTATTAAGCAATCTTACAAACAAAAAGCTTTGTTGTCCTCAGTGGCCCTGAGGACAATAAGCAATATTGAGCAATGACCCACTTCTCTCCTTCTTTTTAGAAACATTCATCCTGAAATAATTTCTAAATTCATAGTCTCCAAATTTGTGTCCTTCCCCATTCTGTCTTGAATCTACTCCAATCAGGTTTTAGTTACTACCATCCACTAAAATTGCTCAACAAAATCACAAAATACCTGCACTTTGTTACATTGAATGGTCATCTGTGAGTCCTTATCTCGTTTGATGTGTCAGCAATATTTGAATTACTTGTTTTCCCTCTTCTTTGAAACAAGCTATTCATTTAGTTTTTAGGATATCATTCCCTTCTATATTTTCTCCCATATTTTTTAGTCTTTTAAATAGTTCTTAGTCTTTTTTATAGTTTAGAGTTTATGTTCCTCATTTTACCAACCTCTAAGTGTTGGAAAGTACAAAGCTCTGTCTTTTAATTTACACAGGTTTTTAGCCTCTAATTTTGCCTGGGTTTTATCTAGCCTCATAGCCTTAAATATCATCTACATGGTATTCCTTTTGAAAAGATTATACATGTGGATATTTTCCCTAGTTTATTGTGAAACGTTAGAGATGGGGATAGTAAGGTTTATATATCCTCACACTTCCAGTAAATTCATAGTTCATAAGTAATGCTAAATGCATATGTGCTTTGCCCTTTCATTTTACCTGTTGCATCTGGAAGATACATGAGAGTGATGATAAAAGTAGAAAATGTAAATTACAACTAGCCTTAAATATTCTTAGAATTAACTATAAATGTTGCTCCTAACTAGTTAAATAATTACATTGTGTGATCCTTATGGTTTTCTATGAAAACTTATAATGAACATGGATTATTAAAATGCCTTAAAATGATACTCTTAATCTATTTTACACCTCAAATTATCTTTACACCTACTTCCTTATATTGGGAAAGTGACTACTGACATTAATAGGAGTTCTTCAAAACAAGAGTTGCTGGTCAGTACCAAGAAAAGAATAATGTTAGGCAGAATGATATTTGTTAACTAAATTTCTGGCAGACAGCACCTAAGAAATATATAAAATACCGGACAAAGAAGATCAAGTGGAAACTTAGAGCAAAGGAAACAGACTGATCTAGAACATTTTCTTAAACTCAGCACTATTAATATTTTGAGGCTGATAATTCTTTGTTGTGGGGGACTATCCAGTTCATTATAGGATGTTTAGTGGCTTTATTGACTTCTACTCAGTAAGGCCAACAGCATCTTCCTTCCAGTTGGAACAATTACAAATGTCTCCTGATATTGGCTCCTCTTCACATTGCAAATTACTGGTATAGTAAGGTAAGAAAGACATTAAAATACAAGGCCTCACCTATTTTCAGTGTTCAATATTAATATTGTTATTAAGTGTTAACAGAGGAATGATGGGGCATATTTTCTGGCATAGGATATGAGCAACTAAAGGGGAAGAACAGTAAACAAAATCCAAATAATCAATATCACACCACCAAACCATATTACTAAAGTGAAAGAAAACTGAGTTCTGACATAGTAAGCAGGGATTTAATAATAACTTAAGTATAATATATTTAGTTTAAGAGAAGGTAGATATAAAAAGATAAAAGATGAATAAGAAAATTATGTTGTGTAAAAATTATTACAACAGAAAGTAAAGAAATATTCAGGATGCAATTACATGTATAAGCAAATAAACTGATTACTGAATAGCACGATTAGAGTATTAACAATAAATGAACAATTAAATAGACATACCAAGGGTCTGAATAGACATATCTGAAGACCAAATTATTGACATGAAAATTTCTGAGAATGGAAAGAAATTTTTTGAGAAAGATAACAGTAATTTTAAAGACATAAATATGGCTGACAAAGAATGAAAATCAAACATAGGTAATTTGAGTTCCTGAGTATAGAATAGAATAAATAAAGGAGAAATTAAAATTTTAACATTATTTTCTGGGTAAATTATAAACAAAGTTTAAAAATATAATATTTAGAATTTCACCGAGTATCATAATCTAAAGAAAATGATGCAAGAGACATACGTGTGTGTGTGTGTGTGTGTGTGTGTGTGCGTGCATGCATGCATGTATACAGGCATACCTTGTTTTACTGTACTTCACTTTATTGCACTTCACAGGTACTGAAATTTTTTTAATAAATTGGGGATTTTTGGCAAGCCCCTGTTGAGTAAGTCTATCAGTGCAGTCTTTCCAACAGCATGAGCCTACTTAGTGTCACTGTGTCACATTTTGGTAACTCTTGGAATCTTCATGACTTTTTTTGTTATAATTATATCCATTAAGGTGACTTGTGATTAGTGATCTTGATGTTACTATTGTAATTGTCTTGAGACAACCACACCACATAAGAAGGTAAAATAATCGATAAATATTCCATGTGTTCTAACTGCTTCACCAACCAGCTGGCCACTCTCCCTCTCCTTGAGCCTTCCTGTACCATGAAACATAACAATATTAAAATTAAGCCTACTAATCACCCTACAATGACCTCTAACTGTTCAAAAGAAAGAGTTGTGCTTTACTCACTTCAGATCAAAAACTAGAAATGATTAAGCTTAGTGATGAAGACATGCTTAAAACAGAGTTGTGAATGCAAAGAAAAAGTTCTGAAGGAAATTAAAGGTGATACTCCAGTGAACACATGAATGATAAGAAAGGGAATCAGCCTTATTATTTATGTGGAGAAAGTTCCAGTGGTCTTGATAGATGATCAAACCAGCCACAAAATTACTTAAACAAAAGCCTAATCTAGAGCAAGGCTCTAACTCTCTTTAATTATACGATGGCTAAGAAAGGTGAGGAAACTACAGAAGAAAAGTTGAAGCTTGCAGAGGTTACTTCATGAGCTTTAAAGAAAGATGCTGTCTCCATAGCATAAAAGTTCCACATGAAGCAACAAGTGCAAATGTAGACATGACAGCAAGTTATCCACTAGATCTAGCTAAGATAATTGATGAAGGGGCTACACTCAACAACGGATTTTCAATATTAGTAAAAACAGCCTTCGATTTGAAGAAGATGCCACTGGGACTTCCATAGCTAGTGAAAAGTCAATGCCTGTCTTCAAAGCTACAAAAGACAGGCTGACTCTTCTGTTAGAGGCGAATGCAGCTGGTGGCATCAGATTGAAGGCACTCCTCATTTACCATTTTGAAAATCTTAGGACCCTCAAGACTGATGCTATGTCTACTCTGCCTGTGCTCTATAAATGGAACAACAGAGCCTGGATGACAGCATATCTATTAAAAGCATGGTTACTAAATGTTTGAAGTCTATTTTTGCAATGGCTATTCTTATGATCCAGCCCCAAGAAGATTGTCAGTATTCTTGGTTCAGAATTTCTTTCCCCAAAGTAGAAATTGCATATGGAAATCAACCCTGTAATCCCAGCACTTTGGAAGGCCGAAGCAGGTGGACCATGAGGTCAGGAGATCGAGACCATCCTGGCTAACACAGTGAAATCCCATCTCTACTAAAAATACAAAAAAATTAGCCAGGCATTGGTGGCACACACCTCTAGTCCCAGCTACTTGGGAGGCTGAGGCAGGAGAATAGCTTGAACCCGGGAGGCAGAGGTTGCAGTGAGCTAAAAAAAATAAGAAATCAACCCCAAGATTTTCATAGGTGATGCTTTCTCATTTTTTCTAGGTTTAGCTAAATGAATAAGGCTAGATATTTTTCCAAACCTTGTCATCCTTGTGTGGGATGCTGAAAATATTGTTATCGGGCTTTGGCCTATGACAGTGGTCCTCTTTCCTATTGTTTGGGAACATAATACATCTTGTTTTTTATTTAATTCTGGATAATTTATATCTCGAGGATTTAGACAAGTATTTCGACCCAAGCCATGAGTGACTATCACCTTCCTCATTTGCCAGCTGACTCACTGCTGATTGCTTTATTTCTTACTCCCTAATGAGTTAAAAACAGGTGCTCTCAATGCCTAAATACTACTGCCCTTTATTCAATCTACTTCTACATTTTTTTATATCTGAGTCAGTATAAAGTGATTACAATTGATGACATTAGTATTTAACCTATGTTCTTCTAAGGATGGTAATTTGTTTCTGGGAAGTACCTTCCAGCCCTGCTCCATTGTTTTCCAATGGAAATAGACACCTGCACCTCCCTTGATAAGATAAAGAATAAAGTATGTAGTATAATCTTCAATTCCTTGTAAAAATCATTTCTCACTTTGCAATTCTTGATACTTCACTCCAACAGAGTGATCATTCTGTTCTGTGTCACCCCAAGATTTCTGTAAATTGAGCTAAGATTAATTGCATACTGAGCAAGGCTCTTCAATATTTCACCCTTGTTGTACACTGCAAAACAGAAATGGACAGTTATCTTGGATCTTTCTTGTGTAAAAGAAATGAGGTTAACAGCCAGTAGCAAAATCCTGTTTGAAGGAGTGGCAACTGCTGAGTCCATTGTTTTATTTGCTCAGGGAAAGTGTCTCCAATATGCTTAGCATGCTGATAACGAGCCACTTCTCCTTTTCAATTTTTGCATTTCAGCTTGCTGAAATACTTCCCTATAGCAGAGGCTCTCAAACTTCCCTTCCTGATGTAGAGTAATTAAACAGCCATACACATGATATTGGCATAAATTTATTTGCTGTATTTGCCCACCCCACCTGCACAATCTTAGGTGGGAAGAATTTTCAGTTAATACATGTTGCAATTAATCACGACATTTTCTGGCTTGTATGTTCCAATGACAGACAGTCTATACACAAAAACACCAGTAGTTTGTCTTCTAGACAAGCTGCCTGAGTGGTCAAGGTATTCAGATATAGGCATAGGGCACAAATTTTACATGAACTTGATTATTCTGCCAATTGGAAAACAAGAGAGAAAGTGAAAGTCCTTTTTTTCTGGAAAAGAAGCATTTACAAAAATCTATAGCAAACATAATTCATGGTGATTGCTTAGAATTAAAAAAAACATTACTTTTAAGAACATTACAATCAGCAGTTCTATTCAACATCATTCTGGAGTTTATAGTCACTGCAGTAAAGAGATTTGTGGAAGTTGTTGTAAAGGCAGATCTTATTACAACATCCACGAGGGAAAAAATTTAGTTTCATCAAAGAAGGGCAAAATATTTAGGGAGAATATTAAAAGTATCTTGAAAAATATGTTAAAATAGTGAAATAAATAGGAGATATAAGATTTTATAAATGGGAAGATTTAAGATCATAATTATGACAACTATCTCAAGATTAATTCATTATTTAATAAAATATTAATCTCAGGAGATTTTTAAGTAAAACTTGAAATAATGATTTTAAAATGTACATGGAGAGAGAAGTTTTCAAGAATATATGGCTTGTGTTTAAAGACTTAAAGATTTTAAAAGGTAATTTAAAAAAAGAAGTGGAGAAGGAATAATAAAAAAGATGGAAAAAACAAGAGAGAGCAAGAACTCACTAATGAATTTCAGCACTTACTAAGAATTTGTATTTAATAAAAATAACATATTGTGTCAGAATGAAAAAATACATGAGAGAGGTAATATGAACAGCTTATATATACAACAAAAATGATCATATGAATTCCTGTAAAAATAAACTATTTGAAATGGCAATAGAATATTGGTATTCATATACAAAATGATATATATTTCTACTTTTTGCTTTATACACATACACACACAAAAATTTTAATTGAGCAAAATAACAACTTTAAAAGACCAGGCTGTTTTAGAAGAACAAAAAAAGTATCTTCAGAGTAAAGAATGCTTATTCAAAATCATGTCTATAAGTCATAAAATAACATTTTAAAAAGTATAAAAGAAGAAATGATTTTTTTCATATAAAAATTAAAAGCCACAATAAACAAGGTAGAAATATAGGAACAGGAAGACTGTTTTAGCAAAACTTAATCAAACAACTCTTCTAAATCAAGAAGACAAACAAAAACAATCTGCTAGAAATAGGCAAAAGATCTGAAATGTAATTCACAGACAAAAATATCAAATGGCCAATAACTCACAAAGTAATGCTCAACTTTTATAACAATGTAAATTAAAGCAAGAATTTGATATACTAACATTAATGTAATTTAAACATTAAAGGGAGGAAAAATGAATGCTTTTCTTGTCTCATATTATGACAAATTTAAAGAAAACGAGCATGGTCTAAAGCAAATATGGCAAATGCCTCCTTGATTTTGATGGTGAATACACACACACAAACATATATGCACATATTTTGATGTATCTTTCTAACTGATCGAGTCCTAAGGACACATTAAGATCATTTTATTTTTTTGGTCAGTGAAACATGATATAAAATGTATATTCTTCAAGTTCTTTTTCTCAAAATTACTGGTTCTCTAATCGTCAGTTTAAAGACTTGAACATGAACTTTTGTGTGCTGATTCATGTTAATGATTATTTTCTGAGCCTAATGTTAAAGGATATATGTATTTACTCTGGCTAATTTAAAATCTGGTTACTGCAATGTACCGTCAGGTCTCCCTATCTGTGGGTTCTGCATCTACAGATTCAACCAACTATGGATTGAAAATATTTAGGAAAAAAGTTTCCAGAAAGTTTCCAAAAAGTGAAACCTGAATTTCCTCCACACCAAGTACTAATTGAGTTTACGTGAATAGAATGATGTGTAGGCATTGCATTATTATAAGTATATGGGAGACTGTGCATAGGTTATATGCAAATACTATGCCATTTTATATCAGGGACTTGAGCATTACAGGATTTTGATTTCCTGAGGTTCTGAAATCAATTCCCATAAATGCCAAGGGAGGACTGTATTATGAAATCTGGAGATTATGTTGTTAATTAGCAGCTCATTAGGATTCATATGCTTATTCAAGTCCTTGATTAGGTCAGTGCTTACTTCTTTAATTGCTTCGGAAAAGATTAGTGGTCTTCCACTGTGATCTCATTTATCTATCCTGAGCAAACCACCTTGTTTATAGAGAGATAAAATCTCTTTTAAAAGCAAAAAGTGCTCTAGAGAAATTTAATCAGGAAAAAAAAAATATTCAAGAACATTGTAGTAGGGGACAGAGGGAAGAACTCAGTCTGATATTTACTCCTCTGAAACAAAGGGCTAAAGTTTTAAGAGCTGAAGTGGAGGCACGGCTCTTGAGGCCACCTGCGTTTGCTAATTGGCCTTACACAAGGGAAAAGTAAACTTTCTCCTGTCTTCAGGACAAGTAGTTTTACAGTTTGGAGAAAGGCGAACACCTAAGTCAGGCTCCTATTTGCCTACAAAAAGTGGGCTACCTTCCTTGATGACTACATCTCAAAGGGATGGCTCTCAGGTCCTTGAGAAAGACAATTCTGGCGTGTAAAACTGGCCAGTAGTTTTTGAGATTTATATCTCGAAATAACAGAGAAATAATGTACACTTACAAGTATTTTCATGTAAATGATCAAAGGTCTTCTTCAGATTGCAGAGAGAAGCTTTGTCTAAAGTTTACTCATGCTGAGGGAAGTGCTTCTGCAGTCTTGGTCCCTTTCCGTTGCATGGGATTTGTGCAGTCCTCTTATGAAAGCTTTCATGCATATCAAATACCTCTATACACTGATGTTTTGATTTGAATATTTCGATTTGGATGTTTCATAAGTATACCAGGCTTACAACGTCCAAAATCAAATTCCTTTCAAAGGATCGAAAACTTATTTGCACACCCTGTTCCTTGCCCCACAACACACACCTGATAGATGTATTCTTAGTGTCTGATAAAGTTTTAATGTCTGGTAAGTACTCATGATTATTTTTTAAATAAAAAATTAAGGGGGTGGGGAGAGCAGATCTTTTAGTTATAGTCTTAGGAGAGAAAGGAATTATCTGCTTAAGCTTGAATTTATGCTCTATCTTCTATCCTTCAATAGACATTGACACAGATAAAGAAACATGAGCTCTAGATTTTAGTCTCTGTTTGGAGTTGACATTAGTGGTCTTAAAATTTGAGAAAGATATGATTTGTTCAAATAAGCACTGATACTCTGTAAATGTTTCTTAAGCCTGCCTCACTAATCTTTAATTTAGTTTTTGTAAGTTAATTTTATAAAAAAAAAATTATCACATAGCTACAATATGGATAGGTTACTATTCTTAAACCAGACAGGCTCAACACCTCTGTCTTCAGAATTCTGCAGACTAAGGGAAAGAAAAAAAATTGTTAAATTATAAGAAATGTAAAAAGATTTTTTTATACTAATTCCTCAGGGCAGGAATTGCTTCTATTTCTACCTTTATATAACTAAAGAAATTTTAGTCATTTAATTTTTTTTCCATTGGTAAAGAAAATGTTCCCCAAATGACTTGGTATATCCATCTGTAGGCAGAAAAGAGGTTGACACAATTGCTTCTAAAGTCCAAAGCAACAAAGACTCAATTATACTTAAAAATTCTCAGTGGCCTCTATTCCAATATCTAAAATCTTCTCTGGTAAAATGATCCTTCAGTCTTTGTTTGTCTTTTCCCTTGGTCCTTCAGGAATAAATTCGTTAGTTCATCCACAATCTGTTTAGACTATGGTTCTCTCATCATCAGTGGTGAGCTTGACATCCCACAGAGATGTGATCATTTTGACAAGAATAATATACAGCTAGATGTTGAAACATCCAAAGCAATTGTAGTTGACAACAGTTATTCTTATCAGTCAAGCATACCTTTCAAATATGTTTGGCAAAGTAGGATCTCTTTTCCTTTGGGGAACTAATTCTTCTCACACTATGGTCCAGTTACAATTATTAACTACCAGGCTAATAACACATCCACCCTCCATTCTTAAAACTAGACATGTGGGTTTCTATCTTGTTAGAATAACATATTCACAGAAGTCAGTAGGAGGCCAGCCAGTTTGTAGGCAGAATGGTGTCTAAATAAGATTCTCTTCGTCAGTTCCCGATTGACATCCTTCCTGTTGCTCTTCTTCCTACCGCCTGGTTTAAGTTTTCTTTAGATTTTGCAAGTTTCCAACTACGGTGTATGGAACTGTTGACTCTAATTCTTTACCTCTTCATTCATCTACACACATGCCATAGACTCATCTTGGACAGAATTTATGTCCCTTTATCTCAACTATGATCTGGGACACATGAATTGCTTTCATCAAATGAGAGTTCTTCTGAGCCTTGGACGTAAGAAGCACTTTTCTAGTCATTCCCCTTGTCTTTCGCATTTGGCACTTTTGCTATTAGAATAATATACTTGGGTTTTTGTGTGTCAGTTGGTGGAGGGGAGGAGGTACGCTATTTTTTTTTTAAGTTGAGGTCTCACTCTGTTGCCCAGGCTGGGTTACAGTGCTATGATCGTGGTTTACTGCAGCCTAGAACTCCTGAGCTCAGGTGATCCACCTCAGCTTCCCTGGTTAAGTTTAACTTTTTTCTAATTTTTTGTTTTAAGTGTTCCTTCTTGCTTACTGAAATAACCTTTTTTTTTTTTTTAGAACTAGGATCTCTTTTTGTTACTCAGGCTGGTCTTGAACTCCTGGCCTCAAGTGACACTCTCCCTTAACCTCCAAGGTTGCTGAGGTTGTATGTGTGAGCCACCATGTCCAGCTTAGAATAATGTACTTGGGATAACCTGCTGCTCCCAAGAGGATAAAGCAAAGTCAAATGTTACCTAGGTCGGCCTTCTGTAACTCTCTTGTAGATAAGTGAGTAATAATAAATGAACATTATTTTAAGCCGTGACCTTTTTGGGTAGTTTGTTACAAGGTAATATCAGATACTTATACGCTTAGTTCCCTTCATATAAATTGTCTTTCACTGCCTCACAATATCCAGGTATTGTTTTAGACACTGACACCTATAGAACGCTAATTTGATTTAATAATTGATGAAAGAATTATGTTATTTTCTATCTTAGAAAGATCCAAAATGACTAGGAATTTTTAAGCAGAATTAAATATTTCTTGATTATGACACTGGCCCTTGGAGAACATTCTTGGACCTCAGTATTTTCTACGTTCTGTTCTTGGAGTTCCAATATTTTCAATAAATCTTCCTGGAGTTCACCCTGTTAGTCACATTAATAGTCATCTGTCTTAACCTGAAAATTAAGTGACTGTTGCACATATCAAGTCTTGGGAATAAAAATTCCACTGTTATCATAGAAAAAAACAAAAGACTGTTGCAGTTACTTGGTGAGCCTAAACCACCAAAGTCAGTATTCAGAAAATCACCAGACTTTCTAGTGAATAGCACATACTGATGTGAATTGTCTAGAAACAGATTCTGCTGAGATGGGCTCTGTCTGTTCAGAATCAGGTGTTTACCAATCCCTCTACACTTATAATCTTTTAGCATCACTTGCTCTATTACAATATCCTTTATTCTAAGGTTAGACAAACCCTAGAATATAGTGAGACTTCAGTGCCACTTGCTCCAACAAATGATTAGAGGCATGAAGAGGATATTCAACCACTACAGATTGTGATTGCCAGTAGCCTGATCCACAGAACCTTTATATATTAAAGAAAATGTGATGACTCCAGAATTTTTCCTCAACCTACTTGTGCAGGCTACAGCTAAGGGAAATTTGCCAAATAGTCCAACTGACTATAAAGTCATGGCGAATGTTACTAGACTGGCAGAAGAAAAGGTAATAATTTAAGACTAGTTGGGCCATATACCAATATGATTAAGAGCACAGACTCCAGAATCATGTTACCTGGGTGTGAATTTTAGTCAGGCATGCATATGCTTTGTAAATTTATGAATATTTACTTTTTAACTTTCTAGTCTGTAAATGTGATAAAAATAATGTATACCACATAGTACTGATGGGAAAATTCAATGTTTATATCTATAGTGTGCTTAAATTGATCATGGCTCATGATAAATGCATTGCAACTTTTAACTACTATTGTTATTGTTGTTGCTGTTATTAAAAACCTAGAGATGACAGACAACACAATTTTATATTGTTTAAAGTCATTTCTTACAAAAAAGGGGGAAAGAAATGGAAAGAGAAGACTCCATCCAAAATGTTTGGTTTACCACATTCCAAGCAGAATGATAGGTATTTTACATGAGCTGAACCCTCCTGGAAAATAAATAAAAGCAGGTTGATAGCACCAACCACTTAAGTCTATAATTGTGCTATTACAGTACACTCTAGTTACTATCTAGCATTTCAAATGTATCTAGTGGAACTTAGCTACTGAATTTTAAATTTTATTTAAAATTAACTAAGTTAAAGTTAGAATCTAAATGATTTTGTTATTTTTTAAGAGTATGTTTTTAAAAACTGAATATAGTTTTTTCTCTGTATATTTTATGAAACCTGAATATAGATTGAAATTTCCGATAAAACTTAATGTCTGGATTAAATTTTGCTGTAAGGATGAAAATGTATGCTGGTATTTGAAGATAGTACAAAAGCATGCAAAATATCTTATTAATAGTTTTTTTAATACTGATTGCATTTTGAAATGAAAATATTTTTCATTTACTGAGTTAAAATTACTTTCAACTGTTGCTTTTTTTTTTAATGTGGTTACTTTGAAATATAAATTACATTATATTTCTGTTGGCCGATGATGGCGTGTGTGATCTCCACTGGGCCCCAAGTACTTCTCGGGAAGCTACTTAAGCCTTGCTCACTCTCCAGAGCTTTATGACAACTAACTCACATCTGCCTCACTCTTCCAAATTGCTGACCCACCACCTTCCGAAGTCTCTGCTAAACTCCTTATTTCTATCTCCTCACATAATGAAAGAGGTGGGTATACACTCAGACCTGCATTGGTCTCATCTTCTCGTGTTTTTCTTTCTTTCACAATGGAGGACAAAAAAAGAAAAAAAAAGCTGAGTCTTTTTTTTACTGGGCCAGGCACAAACAGTTTTTTTGTTTGTTTTTACTTATCCTATTTAACTATGAATCGAACAATCTCCTCACTTATCCCTCCTCTCTAATACTTTCAATGTCTCCCTAATTATGGGTTCGTTATGTTTATTATTAGAATTTAACAAATACAATCCCTCTTCAATCTTAATTTTCCCAGATTTCAATCTTCCTCTCTCCACCCTTTTATGGCCAAAAAGCTTCAGACAACTTGAAAAGTTCCCCCATCAAATCCTCTCTCTTTAGTTGGTGACAAGATGAATTTGAACGTTTTACATTATAAAATGTCTATTTACCAAGGGAAGCAAATATTCCTCTGGATATATCTTGTTTCTTATCTTAACTTTGTAGAAGAACGTGGGATCTTTAACTACTATGTTCTTTCCGGCTTTTATTAGCCTCTGATATTGAGCTCCATACATTTTCATGTGAGCACTGTAGTACCTCAGGGTGTTGCCCTGGTTTTTATTTATTTACTTAATTGACAATGTAAAATGGTATATATCCATGGCATGCAACATGATGCTTCAATATGTTTATACATTGCAGAATGACTAAATCAAGCAATTTAACATATACATTACCTCTCATATTTATCATTGTTTTCTTTTAATTTTATACTCTCTTTCTCATTTATAGCATTTACTCTCATTTCTAGAATTAGAATCCATATACAGTATATTGTGGAATAAATATTTTCAGCTTGAATCTTAATCCTGTACGTGAGTTCCATACAAATAAGTTATCTTCATTTTCTAGCAGCACATCGAAAACACTGTGGCAGGCAGAGTAATAGCCCCCTAAAATGTGCAAGCCCTGATCCCCAGAACCTATAAATGTGTTATCTAGCAATGCAAAAGAGACTTTGCAGATGATTAAGGGTATCACCTTGAGATAGGGATGATAGCCTAGATTATCCAGGTGGGCCCTATATAATCAAATGAGTCTTTCACATCAAAGAACATTTCCCGGCTGTAGTTCAGAAACAGGGTGGTGAAATTAGAATTGGGAAAGGTTACATTACTGGTTTGGCATGGAGGAATGTGGTCACAGGCGAAAGGATGTAGGCAGCCTCCAGTGGCTGGAAAGGAAAAGAAACAGTAACTCCTCTAGAACCTTTAGGAAGAAATTCAGTCCAGCAGACACCTTGATTTTAGCCCCTTGAAACGTGTGTTGGACTTCTGACCTACAGAAGTGGAAGATAACACAATGGTTGTATTTATAAGGCACTAAGTCTCTTATAATTTGTTACAGCAGCAATAGAAAACTAATACAGATAATATATTCAAAAAGAATATATTATTCTTTCAACCTCTATGAAACAATTTCAACCTCTATGAAACATCAACTATTAAAAATAGAGAAGTAAATAAAACTACCTCTTTCCTCTTGATTGACTATCTTGGTGAATGACTCATCATCTTCCTAACGTGCAAGTCAGAAACGTGGATTTAAATTTGAGTCCTCCTTCCTCATCACCCCTCACAGTCAAACACTCATCACGGCCTACGTATGTAAGTATGTATGTATACACACACATTGTTTTCAGATTTACACTACATCTTTCCTTCCCAATTGCCACTTCCATAGAAGGCAGCTCTTCCATCTATCATGAATCGAGGTCAGAGCCCTTTACTTTGTCGGTCTATCTACTATCTTACTCTCTTCTGTTTAACATATACTATCCTACATCTACAAGCAACAGTGCCACCATTTTCCTCTCCATTGCCATCTCTTGGCTTCACCATCTATTGCTTATATTAAACTCCAGAAATTCTGAACTTTTCTCAGTCTCTCAATACACTGGATTCTTTATTTTGCCTTCAGGACTTGTGATAGCAATTCTTTCCTATGCAGATATTTCTCAGACCTACCCCCATTCCCCTATTTTAGCTCACTGCTGCCTAGATGTCAACTTTTAGGCTAGATGTCACTTCTAGTTAGTGTTCATGGTTTCACAGGAGCCTCTCAAATGCTCACCTAGTACTTTTCCCTTTTCCAATATGGCCAAACTATAATTATCTTTAGGAAGTAACTGTTCAAGTCTTTTGTTCATTTTTTAAAAGTTTTACATTGTCTATTTTACATAGATGTACAGGAATGCTTAAAAATATATTCCAAATGAGAGCCATTTATTAATTAGGTGTGATTAAAATTATCTTCCCCCACTCGTGATTCACTTTTGCTCCCCTTAGTAGTATCTTTTGATGAACATAAGATGCGCATTTTAATGTAGTCCAATTTATCATTATCCATTGTTAGTTCACCTTGTTTCTAGTTTAAGAAATATGTCTCTATCCTTAACATCATGAAGAAATTCCTGTATGTTGCCTCTGGATATATTATTTTGTTGTTGTTAGAGAAAACCTAATTTTTATCCCCCCATCATGATGATCCTATCAAAAGCATTCTATGGTGCCAACTTTGTAATCATTAAATTGATCCTGGATAGTGATTCAGGATAGTGATTCATCGTCATCATGGGGGATTAAAAAAAAAAAACAACCTAATTTTTATCCCCCTATCATGATGATCATATCAAAAGCATTCTATGATGCCAAATTTGTAATCATTAAATTTGTCCTGGATAGTGATTCTCCAACTTTTGTGTAGATCAGAGTCACCTGAAATGTTCGTTAAAGTAAGATTGCTGATCTCTACCCTTAGAGTTTCTGATTTATTAGATCTAAAGTACAGCCAAATAATTTACATCCAAGTAATATAAATTATGATATCCAAATAAGATAAATTATTATGTATTATGTAATATATATTATTACATCATGATTTATATTACATCATAATTAATAATTTTTATTGCATCATCTGCACATGATGCTGATGCTGCTTATTTGGAGTTCCTATTTTGAAGACCACTACTTTATAGGAAATGCATCACCAAATTTCAAGCTCTCATCTATGAAGTTTTCTTTCTCTTACACCTTGATCCTTCAATTCTTCCCTGCCGTTTTAATGTTCTTAAACATTACTGGCTTTGGGTGTGTGTGTGTGTGTGGTAAAGAGAGTGAAACATTGTCTAAAGATCCTAGTTATTCTTAATAAGGCAACTGTTTGCTTCAGAAGAATCTAGACTACCATAGTAAGCATGAAGCTTTAGTTTTAATACATAAGAACAGATATAAAAATTAGTAATTAAATTAATAAACTAATTGGCATGTGACCTACTAGTTAATATCTTTAATATCTTTTGGATTTTGGTGAGAGGGGAGCCTTTCTTTCCTCATATCCCTCTAACACAGATGTTGTAAACATAATTACCACCTAATGAATCAGCTGTGGCACATAAGTTTGTATCAGTATTGTGCTTTATTCATTGTGATTAAGGCAGTTCTATTTTGAGAAATACCAATTTACCATCAATATTTTATTTTTACTTTTCATCATTTTAACTTAGAAACTTATTTCTCAGAGACTATATTCTGCAAGTTCCCTGGGGTGATCACACAGCTGAATCTCTGATGGTTTCCTCATGGCCTTTTCCTGATTGCTTTTCATGTTTAGAAATTAGTCTGTGTCCCATAGATTACTCTTTTTGGTCTTCATTTGAATTTTGATTTTATTTGAATTCGGAAAAGGGTATGTATGTATCTACTTCCTATCTTTTTTGTTGTTGTTGTTTTGGGTTAAATCTCTTTTTTGAGTACATTTGTGAATATCAAATCCAAGTCCCTTCTACTTTTAGATAACTTATCTAATTGCTTGACTCTTCTTTGCCTTCAATCAAACTGAGCACTTTCCTAGGCTACACAGAGTGACAGTACAAGAATATTTATTATGATAAAAAAAACTACCTTAATTTCAGATATACATTTGTGTGTATGTGTTAAAGCCTATAATTAAGACTAAAACAATCTATGCTTTTTTAAAAAAAATTCCAAAATCTTTCTATGAAGTAATTAGAACTTAAATAAGCTTGAGTTTCCTTGTTGTGAATATTATTGAAAGTGTAAAATCTGTATTATCTTAATTGGTATGGGATTTTATCAGTACTTTTCTGCATAATTGAATATTTTTATTTTTAATGAGGACAATAGTGCTATGACTTATGTTTATGGAGACCTTTAATTTCTCATTATATTAGTAAGAAAATATTTTTAAAAACTGTCTTAAAAAATAAACTTTATCAAATACCAATAGTTTATATGCCACTGAGCAATATTTTTCTAAATAGATTGCTTCAAAAATTAAAAAAATGTATTGATGAATACATATGATTTTTCATAATATGGAAGTCCAGAATACTAGTTTTAGAAATAATTAATTTATAAGCTAAGACATAATTAAGCAATCAATATAATCAAATTCTCTAATATTAAATAGTCAATGTATATATTTTTCAATCATCTATTCTAAAAGATAATTTTTAAATTTCCAGTTTAGGAAGCCACTGTGCTAGGTGCTGTGGTGAATCAAAAGATGAACAAGAAGCTTTCTTTTCCTTCTAGAAGTTTAATGTCTGATAAACAAATAAATCCACATTAAAAATAGTAAATTCTTATCACAGACCATATTACAATTCAAAGAGATATCAGAACTTCTGACCCTTAAATATATTTTAAGATCAGAGGTCTTGGAAGAGATGACCTATGATTTTGATTTATTAAAAAAGAAGGTTGATTATTACTGGTACAAGCCCATGTATTACTCCAATCTTCCCCATGAGAACACCTAATATAGATGGTGATTTATATAGGATCTGAGTGAAATTAATAAGATAGCCATTCCTTAACATCTCCTAGTACCAAACATATGTTGTTGACTGCTATGCTAACAGAAGGTGAGTTCTTTACTGGAATAGACCTATGTATTGCATTCTTTACCATTCTTGTGGATACAGACAGTCAATTTATTCTCACCTGGAAAGATAGACAATACACAGGGACACTCATACCTCCAGGATATTTGGAGAGTACCCAATTTATTTTTTACAAATATTAAAAAGCAGACCTTTTGGGTGTCAATTTCCTAGGAATCCACCTTGAAGCAGTATGTAGATGATTTACTTCTCTGAGGAGAGGATAAACAAGCCTCCAGAGAGGATGAAATTTATTTGTTACAACAATTAGCTTCAAACAGACACAAAGTATCAAAAGAAAAAGTTCAATTCTGTCTAAAACAAACAAGATATTGAAGTCACCTAATATCAAAGAAAGGCCTTTTAATCAATCCAAATGGATTAAAATGAATATTGGCCTTCTCCACCCCCAAAACTAAGAAACAACTGAGAATTTTTAGAGTTAGCAGGATAGTGCAGAAATATGATTCCAAATTTCTCCTTAAAACTTGTAACTTAATATACTCTTTTCAAACAAGGTAATCCAAACGCTGTGGAATGGACAACGGAAAATCAGTTGACACAAGAAGAAATTAAAAAGACCTATACATGCCCCAGTGTTAATCCAGCCAAATGACAATAGTTTACTTTTATTGTTTGCTCATAAAAATCAGGGAGATGTCATTGATGTTCTGACTCAAAAACATGGAGATGAAAATAGACTTGTAGATACTATAGTAAGCAACCGGGCCCTGTGGCTAAAGGAGTGCCACCTTGCATGAGAGCAACAACCACTACTGCCTGGTAAGTAAAAGCAACTGAAGAAATAGTGGTGTTGATCTCCCCTCACTGTCTTCATTGCACATTCTATGGAAGTACTTCTAAACTCTCACCACACTCAAAATTATTCAATTAGTATAATAGCTTCTCACGAATTTCTTCTTCTGTCTGCTCCCCATGTTATAATCTCCAGATGTAATCATCCAAATTCTACCAGTCTTCTGTCCCTGCCTTCAGATGAAATGCCACATGATTGTATGATCTTAACCAATCAGTTTCATTCTCCTAGAAAGATGGATGAAAGAAATTCCTGTTACTAATGCTGATGCTATTTAGTTTACAGATGGATCTTACTTAAAGAATAAATCTGGAATTTATGGTGGAAGTTATGCTATAGCACCTTTGACTGAATAAATAGAAAGTGCCTATCTTCCAGGAGTGACCTTGCCTCCAATAAGCAGAGTTAATAGCATGAATTAGAATCTATCAACTGGCAAAAGAAATAATGGTTTACATTTACACAGACAGCAGATATGTTTTCACAGTTGCTTATGACTTCGGAATGCTGTTGAAACAAAGATAATTTTTAACCTTTTCTAGTTGTTCCATTGTTCACTTTGTTTTAGAATTACTGGAAGTCATACTACGGCCACACTCATTAGCTATTATTAAGTATCCAGGCCAAAGTCAGACACTCCAGAAAGCAAGAGAAATAAATTCAAAGAGAGTATAACAAAAGGGCTGCTGTAAATGTATTTGAAGAAGAAAATTAACCCATCTCAGCTTTTAAGGAAGCACTCAATTTTGATATAAAATTAGCTCAATCTACAGCTCCAGAAACAAAACAAGAGAACGAAGAAACAGAACCAGGTACTTAATCTTCTGAGATTGGGCTATAATATGGAACAAATGCTCTACTCATACTTCCAACCAAATTAGTCATTGTTCTCAGTATGTGTTTTAACTCAATGAAGCCCCAGTAAGATGATTGCCTGGAAAAGTAGTGCTATTAGAAACCTTCTCCTTTTCTTGCTAATAAGGCAAATGATTGCTACCACATCTGCCTCAAACATAAGCCCTGGAAACCTTACATAGTCCTCAAGGTTATTTTCTTTCACCAGAAGACCCTTTCAAGCTATGACAATTAGATTTTATCCAGCTATTGCCATCACAAGGATATCCATATGCTCTAGTATTGGTTTGTATGTTTTGTCACTGGGGAGTTGCTTTTACTTACCAGCAAGTAGTGGTTGTTGCTCTCCTGCAAGGTGGTACTCCTTTAGCCACAGGGCCTGGTTGCTTACTATACTATCTGCAAGTCTATTTTCATCTCCATGTTTTTGAGTCAGAACAGTAATAACCTTAGCAGTAAGTAACCTTCTCTTAAACAAAAATTATTCCAACCTGTGGGGAATATGTTGTATTATTGCAGTTGCCTTGTAAGACAGCTAACTAAAAACTATAATTTAGTAAAAGACTCTTCACATGGACTCTAAAGAGTTGACAACTCAATTTGGGGATAATATTAACACAAATCTGAGATGATTTTATCTAGCTTATCCCATTTTGGGTCAGTGTTGTCATCTTGCCTCTTCATGTTGGGAACAGAAATATTGCACCAAAGATGCATAGCCCAATAGCACTAATGAGATAGATATTCAAAGAACGGTGCATCCACACCATTATAATACGCAAGTGTTGATTGACAAGTCACTGAATAGGCGCAGCAAACTAGTATTAAATGGTCAGCTCCAAATGAACTGTCTTGGTTGTGTGGCATCAATCTGTGACCACAGTTACCCCCAACATGGTTCAGATGGTGGTTTTTAGGTCACGTCTGGGAGCAAGGTTGAATAATGCACATCCTTTCAAAGCCCACAATTCTTCCTCATTACAATCTTATTAGGTTCATTGTGCGTATCATTGGTAGGATCATTTACTTTCCATCTTTTTTGCTACAATTGGGCATTGAGAATGTCATTTGGCATCTAAAGGCCCTTATATATACAATAATGTAAATGATAGTGCATGAATATCTTGTTATAAAAGAATGAAGTTACTTTTGTGAGAAAGGCTGTGGGGTTTTAGACATACTTTTTGCAGCCCAAGGAAGAACCTGCACTATTATAAACACTTAAGTGTTGTATCTATATCCCAAATTAATCAGATAGCATTATAGATTAATGACTAATATGAAACCTGGAAACTCCTTTCAGATCCAACACCCTCTGTAAATAATTGGCTAAGGAGCTGTTTTGAATATTCAGGAGCTTGGTGGCAAAAGATGTCACTTATTCTAGAAATTATAATCATTTATGTTTTGTCCTGTTTTTGTTTTCACTGTTGTTGCAGCATTTGTTTTCAGTGGAGCCAACTCAGAATTGAAAAAAATTAAAATAATTATCACTTTAAAAACTGCATTAATTGAAATACAGTTATGTATCTTAACTCAGATCCCAAGGTCACTCCCCTCATGTTGCTTTAAATTTGGTCTATACCCCATCAGCCTTGTAGCCTGACAAATTCTCCCTGTTGTGGGATGTTACATTTTAGGAATGAGGCTTCCTAGTGACATGAGACTATATTTCTGTACATTAAAGGAGCCAAACCATTTGAATTGATCTACAATGCTTTCTTTGAAAGATCTTGATGAAATAAGAGAAATGTAAAATTAAATAATTGAAACTTAGAATAATTTAACCTTAACACTGTTGAAACTTTAAATTATCCTGAGCCTTGAAGGAATGTGGCTATACAATTTATGTTATGTGGCATGCAGCTGTAACTTTTTTTTTCTGTAAATAATTAAAACCAAAGGGCATCAGAGGTAAGAGTTTCTCAAATTACTACTCCTCCTCCTAGAGTAGTAAAGTAATCCTTGAAATGAGCAATCTGAAACCAACCAAATTGCTGTGGCATATGCACCTGCCTAGCATACAACATATAATCCTGCTGGAACTTTTCATCTTTGTCTACATAAGTAAAACCTTAATTTCTCCACTTTGCAAATGCTGATCCATTTGTTTGGAGACTGTAGTTTCCCAGGTGACCATCTTCATAATTTGTGCTCAAGTAAACTCTATACTTAATCATATTGTTGAAATATCATTATTTAAGGTTGATAGGCTTTTCCACTTGCTCTGGGTTTAGCATTTAAAACATACGTGCAGAATAATGTGAGTCTCCTATACTATCTACCAAGCTGCTGGAGTTCCATATCGAAATTTGAGGCCAGGACCTCAGATAAAAATATAATTTTACCCCTTGCTTTTATTACCTATAATCCTACATCAAGAATTTCATAAAGTGTGATGACATGGGAGGCATTCGTCTAGTATGTTAATCTCAGTATAAAATACAACCAGACAATATCATCTTAATATAATTTTTTTACACATCAATTTAATTTTTTATTGAGGTAAAATTTGCATAACATAAAATAGTTATTTTAAAGTGAACATTTAAGACGTCTTTAGTACATTCACAATGTTGTACCACTGTTAGCAGCAGTGAATATGTACAGGTCTGTGGCAACTCTATTCTTGTCTCCTCAGAGGAAAGAATTTGACTGAGGGTCATAAGGCAAGGGTAGAGACTGAGGCAAATTTTACAGCAGGAGTGAAAGTTAATAAAAAGTTTTAGAGCAGGAATAAAAGGAAGTAAAGTACACTTGAAAAGGGCCAAATGGGCAACTAAGTGTGCTGTTCAGTGCTTGACTTGGAGTTTTAGACATTGGCAGGGTTCCATGGTTAAGTCTCCTTTCCTCTGATTCTTCCCTTGGGGTGGGCTCTTCACATGCGCAGTGGCCTGCCAGCACTTGGGAAGGGCTTCATGCGCCGTGTGGTTACTAAAATTGTGCACATGCTCTTTTGAGGCATCTTTTCCTTACCAGTCGAGTGTTCCTAGAAGAAGATCATATACCAGTTGAACTCTGCACATTCTGTCTCTTGAGCATGTTTGGGCCCACTTGCCCAACTCATGAGATCTTATTGGGAAGGTGCTAATCACCAGCTTTGGGTGTTTTCTATCCACTGGGAGACTACATTTTCCTGGTGCTGGCTGCAACGAATTATTATTGTATTAGAGAGACAGTTTAATAATTGCCTGACTATCACCTGATGGTCATCTGACATCCCTGTCCTACCCTGCTCCTGACTTCCCAATTACCTACTCTACCACCACCACCACCACCACAGCTGTCTAGTTCCCAAACATTCGCATCACTTGAAAAAGAAATCTTGTACCAATTATCTAGTTACTTCGCGGCCCTCACTCCCGCCATATTGACACTAGCACTTGTGTTTTATCTGTTTTTTTCATAAATTTATAAAATTAGTAAAAAATTAAAATTTCCAGCCCTATTTTTTATTTATATAATTGAGATTGTATACACATGTCATAGTACAGTAGTGGAGAATAAATAAAATTGTGTTTGTAGGGCACCTGGCACAACAACTAGTGCATAGTAGACCCTGAGTAAAAAGCATTATTCTCTCATCACACCCCTTCACATATATTTACTATTGTACATTGAGTGGAAGAATCCGTTCTATGCAGTATACTGATTTGTAACTCTTTTGCTTAAAAACATCTACCAGTTATATATTACCAGAAATGAGTATGGATCCAGACACCAAGAGAGGGTTCTTGAATTCACGCAAGAATGAATTCAGAGCAAGTCGATAAAGTGAAAGCAAGTTTATTAAGAAAGTAAAAAAAAAATAAAAGAATGGCTACTCCATAGGCAGTTGCCCATATTTATGGTTATTTCTTGATATACTAAACAATAAGTGGATTATTTATGCCTCCCTTTTTATATCATTAGAGTGACTTCCTGACATTGCTATATCATTTGTAAACTGTCATGGTGCTGGCGAGAGTGCAGCAGTGAGGACAACCAGCGCTCACTCTCGTCACCATCTTTGTTTTGGTGGGTTTTGGCCAGCTTCTTTACTGCAACCTGTTGTATCAGCAAGGTCTTTATGATCTGTGTCTTGTGCTGACCTCCTGTGTCATCCTGTGACTAAGAGATGCCTTAACTTCTGGGAATGCAGCCCAATAGGTCTCCGCTTTATTTTACTCAGCTATATTTAAGATGGAGTTGCTCTGGTTCAAACACCTCTGACATTTATATAAAGTTTTGGGTTTAGTATGTAATTTATTCTTCACACCTCTTTGAGGTGTGAAAAGGAAGAAGTACAGGCTGGGCGCGGTGGCAAAGAGGACAAGAATGTGAAAGAGGGAGAGAGTGGAAAGCAGAGAAGACAATTTTGTTTTTCTGACGCTCACAGAAAAGTTCAGATCAAAGAGTAAGTGAATAGTCAGCACAGGAGCCAGGGTGGGAACCTGATGTACTTGACTTTCAGCTCACCCTTCTTTCCACTTGGCTACACTGGTTTAAATTAGTTCTAGGCACAGAGATCTCTAAAATATGAAAGAATGCTAAAATGATCCGTGGTGGGGGTTAGTGAGAGGAATAAAATTTCCTAAAGGACAGTCTCTCAGTCATTAGAAAGTCACTTTCTAACGTCATTCCTGCACAGCAGGGAGGTTTTTCAGGCCTTCCATTTACTTACAAATGAAAACACAAAAACCTGAATGAGTAGAGAAAAGCTGAAAAGTTTGAATGCATTGTGAACACTTAGGCTATGACAACCAAGCTTCTAAGAAGGGAAATTATTGAAAAGATGCCAGGCTACTAAGTCATACTAAAGTGAAAACTAAAATAAGTAAATAAATAAAACCGTGTAACTGCCACTTAAAATCAATTAGAAATATAAAAAGTTTATGTGTGTGTGTCCATGTGAGGGGCTGTGTTAAGGAAAACCATGTCCATATGGGGCGTGGTTTCAAAGGCAAGAACTTTCCAGCGCCATGCCTCCATCCACGTCCCCATCCAGGAATGTAAACTTTCCCCCACGGGCTAGGTAGAAATTCCAGGTGAGCCTCTTTGTTCAAAAAGCCCACAAACAGCTCTGGGAGGCAGGGCCTCTGTTACCTAGCAGCCAATCCAGTATCAGAGTCCAAGATCAATCACTCCACAGAAGTTTAAAAGAACTCTCACTGGACAAGCACACAAATGGGGCAGGAATAACTCCAGGGTTACAATCCCCTTACCTGTGAGGATTCTTCCCTTGGATCCCCTCCCATGGCAGTGTGGGAGCTCTCTCTCGCCTTCCCTTCTTCTCTCTCTTTCTGCCTAATAAATGAGTCTCTGCTAAATAAACTCTTTGGGTCCTCAATGTTTTATTCGAATGGTAACCTCACTGCGCCTCCAGGGCTCCTTCCCCCATTCTTGGGGCAAGAGAGGTCAAGAACCTGTGCACATAGGGGAAAACATCAGATGGGGGAGACCATCAGATCAGAGAACTGGAAGCGTCTTAGGGACGCCTTTGCTCGTTCCCCCCAGTTACACACGTATGTGAGAGCTGTCATGAGAGAAGGCATTGTATTTACATCCTCATGGAAAGAACAAACCAGGAAAACGCTACTTTTATCTCCTCTCTCTTTCTCTTTCCCAATTCTAGCTAGTAGATAATACATATTAGTAATGTCCACCTGAAAGAAAGAATTAAGGCAAATGCCTTTAGGTAAAGTGTATACTTGGGCCAAATGTATGGATTGTACCCTAAAAACATACTTCCCAACCAAGTATGGCAGGTGCTCCAAGTTGGGGTGGTTACAGCAGAGTTTTAAGGACAAAATGAAGAGGTATAAAAAGGCAGTCTCAGCCTGTTTGAATAGAAATACCATTGGTTAACAGAAACAAGTTAAGGGATGATTGGCTAAAGGCTAAAGCCCTTCTTGGAATAGTCAGTTTGTGATTAACATTGTTATTGGAATTCTTGACACAAGCAGGAGGGATCCAGGAATTTCAAAGGAGTAACTGTGGCCTCAAGTCCACTGCCTTTTGGCCACTGCAATTTAGTTAACCTCTGTCTGATTTTATCCTAAGAGTAAAGGAAAGCACAGATATACTTCTCTTAAATGATTTATACATCTTCTTGAAAA